>CAEGAF010078042.1:0-53677 GCA_903067075.1 Micropoecilia bifurca
TATACGTCTCCCGGCTGACCTCCAGGGTTTCCCGGCTGACCTCCAGGGTTTTGTGGTCAGTCCCTTTGGTTTCTCGGTTGACCTCCAGGGTTTTGTGGCCAGTCCCTTTGGTTTCTTGGCTGACCTCCAGGGCTTTGTGGTCAGTCCTTTTGGTTTCTCGGCTGACCTCCAGGGCTTTGTGGTCAGTCCCTTTGGTTTCTTGGCTGACCTCCAGGGCTTTGTGGTCAGTCCCTTTGGTTTCTCAGCTGACCTCCAGGGCTTTGTTGCGTGTTCTGTCAGTCTCCGGAGCCTCTTCATGGGTCCCATTGGCCTCCTGCTCCAGCGGCGGCAGCCCTAACTACATTTGTTCCCAAGAAAGTAAGGGAGAGATGTTGGTTTCAGCTTGATGGTTGGTAAAGAATATTTTTGGGAAATGAAATGCTATTTAAATCCACAGCTAGTCCTGAAAAAACAACTAATCAAAAAATACAATTAAAATAAATATCAATTATTGCACTTCTGTTTAATCCAAAATCAGTCAGTGGCTCCATAAGGCCCCCAGGCCTTCAGGGGCCCCATAAATGCTGATATTTTAAGACAGACCACAGATGTAGTTGTAGCATGTATATGTAGCATTTTATTGAGATGATCAATGCTGCTAAATTTGATTTACATACATAAATGAAACTATTTAACCCTTGTACGGGCAAGGACTGAGGCAAACGTGGAGACGTTTGACTCAATAAATTACACAATACACAATAAATTATTCATGGCTGTGTGCTTTGTAATTTGCTCATCATACAGAATATTCCATTCCTATTCTATAGTTATAGCCACTAAGCATATTTAAATATGCTGAACTATATATTAAAAACATGCTTAAAGAAAACAATTGTTTATAAATGTAGCTTTGACAGATGTCTAAATATAGTTTCCAGTAACAAAAAAGTGTGTTATGATCGATTAAATGCGCTGATGTGTCATTTTGCCTGCTAAACACATAAGGCTGAGTGTAGTGGTCTGCCGCTCCAAGATGGCCGCCCTAAATCTCGTCAGCGACAATAGGCGAGAGCAGTGCATGAGGCGTGTAGCCTTATATTATGTCTATGATTCAAAGACTCCATATTTTGAAGTAAACTAAATGATTTGAGTAAGACTGACTTAAATCTATTATCTTAAACATACTTAATGAATTTGTTAAAAATAAACAAATTGAGTTGGATGATTTTAATATATTGAATTGGTTAAACTTAATAAATTAAGTTGGATAAATTTAAGAAATTCAGATGGATAAACTTAATTGAATTGCTTGTTACCTACAGAAGCAATTCAATTAAGTTGGTTAAACTATTTTCTTTTTAGAGTGATTGCTTGAGATTTTTAGACTTGCTAAAAGTGATATTAAATATGAGTTTCCAATTTTTTTTTTCAGATGATTGTAACTGGAAATGTCAGAGTGACTGCAACATGAGAAACTGCAGAAAAATCTGACACAAATTCAGCTTGTTTGCCGCCAGAGAAACTTTTCCATCAGAGACTGATATATATTCCAGCCTGAACTGATTTGCATCAGACTGATCACTTGTGATTTGGTTTCAATTCTCTTGTTTTCCTTCTTCCACAACATTACATAAATGTTTTATTAATATCCAGACAAAACTTTTGACGGTGCAACAACAGAAACAATGTTTTAGTTGTTTGTTTTCAGAGTTCGGGCTCGTCGAGTCTCGACTTTTTTTGCATGTTACTTCTTGGTGAACTTTTCCTCACTAATAAACTTCTTTCTACACAACAATCCCACTTATAATTTCTGAAGGAACACATGGCAATAATAACATCAGATGAACTCATATTACATGAAAAACAAACAGTATTCATAACAAGCAACTATAAAAACAGATTTGCTTTTCCATAATCAGAAATCTGCGATATTTAAATGGAGACAGATAATTCACTGTGGTGATCTGTGAAGGTAAAAGAGTCAAAACAGAAGAGAGGCGTGTGACGTTACATCGCTAAAAACATCTCTGGCACCTTCATGTTTTAAACTGAAAGAGTGAAGGGAAAGCAAACGTAATTACACCAATAAACGTGTTTATATATCCCTGATAACAAACGTCTTGATATCACCAGCCGAGTTCATAATTGCTATTTTAAACAACAGTCAGTGTATGTGCTCCAGATTCCTGGACTCACGTTGCAACATTTCAAACAGGACTCATTAACACCAGCAGGTAATATAAAAAGACCTGACAGCGTTTATGAACAAAGAACCTGCAGATCCAGCTGTAAATAGCACAGAGCCACACAGTGCACCGACCCATATAAGACGGGCAATATTATAACAAAATGTGATGAAAAGAGACAAAGACTTGATGTTAAAGCTCAATTGTTGTTGCTTTTTATTGAATTAGGCAGAATAAACGCAAAACCAGCAGTAGTTTTAAACATGACACTCAATACTTTGACTGGCTGTGTTTTTGTTTGTGCACTAAAAAAGTTTTCTTTTTTTTATTGTCTGCTAGCTACAAAGTGATTCTGGCAATAGAAACAAAAAGATTGTGTTATTTTCTTATATCGGCCTTTAAAATCTGGTGTAAAAGTCGCAAAATTTAAACTTTTCAATCACAGCCGACTCTGGAGTTCCTCAGAGTTAACATTTAAAAATAAATCTTTGTCTTGGTTCAGTTTCACTCTCCTGTACGTGACTTCATGCCTTTTCCCTCGTTTCTGCCTGACTGCTGTTTGACAAAAATATTACAAAACCCAGAGATAAATGAAATGTCTCCTAACTGGGAACCAGTAGAGTGAAATATGAGATTTTATGAAATAGACCATCACAAATAATTTGACAGAAATTGTGACAACATGCAGCTCTGAGAAACTAGGAGACCACTGCACTGAACCCCATTGATGGTTATTCCACCAAATATTTATTTCTGAGTTAAAACATTAGTATTGTTGTTTCTAAATGCACATAAATTTGTTTTCTTTGCTTTATTTAAGGTCTGAAAGCTCTGCATCTTTTTCGTTATTTTGACCATTTCTCATTTTCTGCAAATAAATACTAAATATTTGCTTGAACCTTTTAGGCATGTTATCAGTAGTTCACAGAATAAAAGAACAATGTTCATTTTACTCAAACTTATGAAGAGTAAAATCAGAGAAACTGATCATTTTAATTGGTCTCTTAATTTTTCACGAGCTGTATGTTGGAGACAAACCCCCCCCACAAAATTTAATGTGTTTATTTGTTAAACATTTTGAGAAGCAAGTATAGTTTCCATTCCACTCGACAACTACGTATTACTTTGTGTTGGTTTCTAATATACAATTCCACTAAAAGTGGATTTGAATACTTTTGCAAGGCATTATACTTCATTAACCTGTTAGGAGTTAAAAAAAAACAAACAAAAAAAAAACTTCTAAAACTTGAGATTCCTAAAAAAACAGGTGACAAACTTGACAAGAACTCCCCCCTTTGTTGTCCGACATTATCAGCAAATGCTCACTTGAAGGAAGGAAACAAGCAAACATCACTCCATTTGTGAAACAGATATGCCCAGATCCATACAGGAAATCTTCAGGCGGCCTGAAGAGCAAAGTGTTTGCCTTTTCCCTGCTGCTCTGATCTGTGAAGCTGTATGCTTCACCCTTCCTGCAATCATTAGATAGTAGACAAGGAGCTTTATTGCTATGGCAACTTATGAAAAAACTACATGCTCTGATGCCTACGAGTCCGCTTCAGTCGAGAAGGGTTTGGATGAAGACACGCTTCACAGCGTTCTATAAGAGAGACGATTTCAGGGGCAGATTCAGGGAAACGTGTCTGAGTTTTGTGACAGCCGTTCATCAAGCTTTTCATTAATGAACAAGAGTGCATCCCCTGAGAAATCACTTAGCCCGAGAGCATGAATCCTCCTCACATAAAAGAAATACAAAGCTCCAGTAAAAGTGTGTTTATGATGTATTAATAAGGAGTATTCGACATAAACAGCTCCTGTTGCACTGATTATCAGAGAGCTACGCTATGTGGCGTCTTTTATACTGTATAAAATCTGAGATAATTATCCAGAGCACTGACAGAGGAGATTTAATGACTTCTTCACACTCCAAGAACAATCACCAGCTCAGTGGTGTAAAAACTCTTATCCAACTCGATTTTCTTTTTGGTAGACTCTTAATAAAACAGAAGGCTTTGCTGGAGCACAAGGCTGTGTGTGTTAATGTGTTGGTGGCTCATGTGAGCGACAGATCATTACCACGGCTCCTCAGCAGTGACGATCCCTCCAGAGGAGCCTCCGTGTTAATTAAGATAAACATTTGGATGCTGTAATGGGACGTTTGCTGCTGATGACCCTGATGCCTTCCCTGTGACGCTGCTCTCCTTTAACGATCTGAAGCTCCGCTTGGTGCCTGGGTAAACATCTTTGATTTTATTTTTGCATATTTCTGTGGTGTTCTAATAAAAAAATAATTAAAAAATTAAATGGAATAAAAAAACCTAACAATTTGTTTGAGAATGTCAGTTATTAATTCACTGTGTCATGCTGGATGTCTGCATCGTGTCGGAGTGTCCACCACAAAACCTAATACACATTACAGGATAAAATAGCCTAAAGTTATGAAATGCCAACTCCAGCATGGCTGCAATAAATCAAATACAGTGCTCATTATTTATGTACTAACAACTAAGAAGCCTGAATATTTAATACATTATGAATGTCAAATAGAAATAAACAAGGATAAGGCTAAAATGTGACTCTAAAAAAATTTCTATATTTCTATAAAACTTTAAAACTCCATCAGTAACTGGATATTTAAGGATATTTCTATGTAACACGCATTTAAATTTATCAGATCATCAGACAAAATTGTTAATTCCTGACAAAAATAACCAGAGTTCTTACAAAGCATCCATCTTCATTCATCCATCCTCTTGACCTGCTTATCTTTGGAGCGTCTACAGGTGGGGCACACCTGTCTCGATTAAACCCCACCTCTCCACTGAACTACCACACATACACACTCATTCGATTTAAAGTCCTTTAAAGTCTTCTGACTTTAAGTATTTCTGATCTTAATATCCCCTCGATCTTTAAAACTATATAATACTTAACAGATTAATTCAGCACAAACACTTTATCCACCACGACTGGTTTGAAAGTACAGTTTGGACGCAGCCAAAGTCTCTCCTTGAACTCCGCTGACGCACACAGCAGGCAGAAGCAAACATTCACACTCAGCAGTGTGTGAAACAAAATATTTTAATTCCAAAGTTTCAGGAATCAGAAAATATCCGTTCATCCATTTTCTTGCACCCTTGTCCCTTAGTGGGGTCAGGAGGTGCTGGTGCTGATCTCCAGCTAACGTTCCGGGCGAGAGGCAGGGGTCACCCTGGACAGGTCACCAGTCTGTCGCAGGGCAACACAGAGACACACAGGACAAACAACCATGCGTACACACACTCACACCTAGGGAGAATTTAGAGAAACTAATTAACCTGACAGTCATGTTTTTGGACTGTGGAAGGAAACCGGAGTACCTGGAGAAACCCCACGCATGCACAGGGAGAACATGCAAACTCCATGCAGAAAGGCCGGGGCCGGGAATTAACCCCAGAACCTTCTTGTTGCAAGGCAACAGCTCTACCAACTGCGCCACTGTCCAGCCCATCAGAAAATATAAATTCATCAAGAAGATAAATCAGTGTCTGGATGTCACAGGTTGTGCCGTCAATGATACCGATTAGTTCCTGCGTCACTTGATTCTATCAGGACGCTGCACTGCTGCCGCCGTGCCGGTTTCATGCCAACGCTGACCCTTTCCTCTGGGAACAAATGATTTTCCAGATGTCCCAAGCAATCAGGCAGACGATTCATCAGAGAAAATAACTTTGTGCAGTCCAGCCAGTACTTCCTGCTGAATTTCAGTACAGGTCATAGACACTTTTTTTGGGCAGAATAGCGTCTTTACTGCGTTTCTCATCAAAATGCTGTTGACTCACTGCGTGGCGGCACTGAAGTTTTAATCCCCCATCTCAAGGACACCAGATCACACTATGCATCTGACTCTGTGTTTTACATAATGTGGTCATCATCTAAGCAAGTCTGCCGCAGATTTTATTTTGATTGTTGAAAATTCATGAGCACATTTTCTCTCACGATGAATGTATGCCACGCAGGAGTTCCTCTGCTGCAGAATCTACGCAACTAACATTGCAGCAACAACTCAAAAACAACAAATTAAAATCCTCTCTCTCTGTCAGTTACATACCGATTATTAAACCTGTTTATTTAGTTTACGGCTAGTTTTAGGTGGTTTTAGCTGTTTTGCATGTCGTTCTGCTCCAGATTTGCGGCTGGCCTGAGCCACCAGCAGACAACACCTGCAATGCAGTGAAAGGTCTCTACTATATTTTGGCAGATTTATGTCATGTTGAAGAGATCCAGCGCCGTTATAAAACTTAAAAATCTGACTGAAATTCTCTTTCTCCTACTTTCCCTCTCTGTGGATTTAAGCTGTCTGACACAAGAGATCACAAAGCGACTTTTATGAGGTGAGGTGGACTCAAAAATGTTACTATTATCTCTAATATTTTTTTAAACTTGCCAGTTTAAAAAAGAACATTGATAATTAAACTGATTAAAACTAGACTGAGAGTAATCTGACTTCTTTGGGTCAAAAACTGGAAACAGAAACACACAGGCTAATCGGCAGCAAAACATGATCAAAAACTTTGTTCCACAAAAGGTTAAGCTTCTTCAAAGTAGTTCTGACCATTTTAAGTTATTCTGTGAATGATGGCATAAAACATGGGCAGATTATTTTGCGTTCTCTACACATTTAATTATACAAGTAAGAAGGTAACGGCTTGAGTAATGATTCAATATCTGATTTTTATTAAACTAAAAGTGCAGCACGGATTAGGTTAGTTTTTTTCCGTATTTGACCTGCCGATCACCAATCAAAGCCAATCAACGGAGAGTTGATCGCGCCCTGGCTGAATAATTACTGCATGCCTAATGCCTAGCAGTGATTTACTTACATTTGAGGACTGTTTGGATGCAAAGCAATGACAACTACAAGCTCTTTCCTTCAAAAATAATGATGCTGATACAAGAAAGCAATGATTTTGTCTATATCTGTCTGTCTTGGGTGGGTTAATTACATTCAGCTGTTTCTGACTGCAGAGCAAACAGTAGCATAAAAAGTTGATTTTAAGTTAACACTATTTGTAGTGAATTTATGGACATAAAACCACAAAATAAATAAACAGCAAAGTATCAGTATGTTTAACTCATTACTGCAACTACCAAAATGTTTGACGATAAAATTTTTCTTCACATTAAGATTCACTGACCTGTCATGAATAATAAAAAGTTTACATTTTTTCTCAATAATTACTCTTTGTATTTGTAATAATACAAGCAGAGCAGCATGAAGTGACACAAGATGGAAAACGTGAACAGATCTTTTAAATGCTCCAAACAATGGCACGACTTCCATTAAAGCATTAATCTGTCTAACTGAAACAATTACAGCTTTGTTGGGCTTAATTTGATCTCTGAAAGCCAGAGTTTGCAGCTATAATTTGCTTGATTTGTCTGAGTAAGATGTCCAAAATCTTTTTTATCTTCCATCCACTGAAAGTGTGGCAACACAATATTTGCATTTCTGTGTTTGCTTCATAATCGACTTACAAGATTCAATCAAACTGCTCAATAATTACGCTTTAGAACAGCAGATGTTAAAAGGCACACTGTTATCTCAGGACTGCTCATTCAAACAAGCTGAAGGGAAAAATATTCTTACATAATCTCAGCATCTTTCAGCTAAATGTGGTAAATAATAACTTCTCTCTGACAGTCACAAGGTTTTATTCTGCTGAAATATTTTCATGCTAAGCTAATCCGAATTCGGAGCTCGTAACAGACAAAACCACATCATCTCTGCTTTAGCTTCTTTCTACCAGCTCTCAGAATGTGTTACGATTGATTTTAAGATTACTTATTGATCAGTGGGCTCTTTCGTTTAGCTGAAAACTGAAGGGGACAAAGTGTTTACGCTCCAGCCTTTGAGACACTGCAGACGTGACAGACAAAATCTCATTTTTAGTCTAGTTTGTTTTGCTTTTTTATATATATATATCACAAATCAGTGCCACCAGTTTAACACTCATGTTTATTCAGTGATTTTAATGTGGCTGAACTGCGACTTGATTTTGTTTGGGACATAACTGAGCTACTATAGAGGGCCTGTTGAGAGGGCATAAAAAACCCAATCTATTTTTATACAATTCAGAAAAAATATACTTGTATGAAGCTGCTAATTTAAGAGCCAACACAGAGCTGACTATATGATGAATCACTGCAGTGATTCATCCCTCGTTGGGCAATTTATAGCGGACGAGAAAGCAGCGGATGACTCTGGAAATACCAGCAGAAACCAATCAGATCATCCACAGGAGCTGAAGCACAAACCGCAGCGCAAACACTCGCCGACACATGTTTAATTACTGTGGTCAAACTCCCAATCACGCATGAAGGCACAGAGGAAGACCCTCTGATCACAATTAAACAGTTTGTTCTCCGTGAGCTGCGTGGTTTTTTGTTGCCCCGCGTTGCGTTTCCCCGGCAGCTTGCGGCGGCTGCGTGCTGTCAAGGAATTGTTCAGCGAACCTGATGCATCACCGGGAGCGGCGAGCAGCGACCGGGTTCGCCGCTCGGCTCGCCGTGCCTTTTGTTGTGCCGGTTCAGTTCAGCGGTGGGTCAGTTGTTGGTCATTCATCTGCATGTCATCTACTAAATGTCACTGTGGCAACGCTGTCAGTTTCAAACAGAAACAGGTTCTCCACATCACCCAGGGCTATCGGCTAAAACGTTCTCCGTCTATGAAACTGAACAGGTAGCAACAGAAATATTGGTACCAATTCACAATAGGTCTAATAAATAGTTTATAGATTTGGTCAAATCATCTTTAAATACTTTAGAAATCATTAATAACTGTTTATTATGCATTAGTTAAGGACAAGAAGGAGACAAAATCTACCAAATAGTGAGCCAAACATGATTACCTATGTTTTATCTAAAGTTGCATTTCAGACTACCTTGTAAGCATAAAATAGTTTTTTGGCATATTTTCTCCTACATGGTATTCAATAATACCCTAATTTAATAATTGGGTCAGTATAATAATAACTAAATATAAACCAAATAATTACTATGTAAATAATTACCAAATAAACAAACATAAAACGGGTACAGTAATAGATAACTGGTTTCCAAAAAACACCAAAAAGCAGGAAATTAAAAATTTAAATAATCTAAAACCAATTAAATCAATCAGATCAATAATAATAAGAGCAATGGGAAACGTAGAAAATGTCACACAATAGAAAACTAAAAAATAAATAACTCACCAAACTTACTGACACAGTAACTAGTGATTTTACTCATTGGTGGAGGGGCAATAAACATGATGAACAAGCTTAGCAGCACAGTGACAACAATACATGAGGCCAGTGATCCTCAACTACTAGCAACAGAAAAAGCCGTTTCCTGCATACATTGAGCCTCAGTCTTCATGGAGACCCAGCAGGACTTCCAAACTCCTCACCTTCAAACAAAATGCCTAAAATTTAATCTGAAATCATCTTCTTCATTTTTCTGAGTCCGTTCTTGTATCACTCTCTCCTCATCCACCTTTTCTCTCACGCATCCTCATCCTCCCCTACTTTCTTCCAACATCTCTTCCTCAGCGTCGCTCTTCTCGTCTTCCTCCCTCTATTAGATATTCTCCTCCTCTCCTCTCCTTCGCTCTCCTTCCGTCACCTGAGGTAGACAGTTCTGTCAGGAGTCGGCCTTATTTACCGCCTCTCTTTGCTCCTGTTTACATTATCGATCGGTGGGGTTGCTTTAGTTCCACCATACATCAACATCCCTCCCCGTCTTCCTCCCGCCCCCCCGTCCCAGTGCTGCGGCTGCTGGCTCACATTACCCTGAAACGCAGACAGAGTGGGGAGAAGAGGGGGAGCTAGTGGAGCATGTTGGGATGAGTGAGGGATTTATGCTTGAAGGGGAGAGAGTGTGAGCGAGCATGTGAGGAAAAGTGTTAAATGGATGTGTCTGCTCACAGTGTGCATGACTGACCGTAAATATGTGTGTTTGTTATGAATTCAATATGCTAAAAACATACACGGCTTCTCGTGTCAATGCACAGGGCTGTTATCTGACTTTTCCAACAGATAAGGGACTCTCTGCCTCTGTTGATAGAAAATGAACTCTCTGGTAGAAAGCATCTCGACATCCAAACGTCGGGAAAACATCGGTTCGTCTGCTGCTGCAGTAAATTCACCTGAGAGGCTGCAGATTTAACTCTGTTTCGTCCCCCAGAGGTTTCTGCAGGAGCAGCGTCACGGTGAAACGGCGCAGACCTAATGTCCAAATAGACGAAGCAGAATAAATAGCGTTTTCTGAAAGTCATAACAGTTAAATTGTTTGTAAGAGAGACACTTGGAGAGCGGCGCTCCTCTGCAGAATAAAGAGACCAAAAGGTGGACAGACACGGCCCAATTAAAATAACTGCACCTCATTGGCTCTTTTTTTGTATTGGCTGCAGTGTTTTATTGCGTTTCTCAAGGTTCGACTCTGTTGATTAATGAGGAAGGAAAAAAAAATAGAGCTGGTCCTTCAAGCTGATTTTGCACCAGGAGTTTTACCTTAAACCCAGCCACTGCTCTGATGAAAGCAGTGGCTTTCATCAGAGCAGCTGCACTCTGTGCAGAAATATGTATGCAAAAGCAACATTTTGTCGTCATACTTAAGGGGGATTTTTTTTTCTTCTAATTGTCATCATGTGACGTAAAAATATGCAACTCTGCCTGAGAATGCTAATTAGCAAGAAATGGGAATTAGAGAAACTGACACGTTGCGTCAATTCAAAGGCAACCGACAACAGTAATGTTGTCGGTTATAAATTATAAATAAAAAAAGAATAAGGAAATGGAGAAACAGAATTAAAAATATAGTAAAATGCAATATTCTAAAATAAAATAATAATAAAAAACCATTAAACCTGACATACTAATACAACTCAAAGCAGAAAACAATAAATGTAAAAAAAGTTAGGAAATAAAGCACAAATAAAAAGGAGAAAAATGTGAATATTGCAGAACCAGGAAACAATAAAATAAAAAAACAAGCCCTACATGAACCCATTTTGCACATTTTAGCAAAATTACACACCTATGAAGAACATTTTGTCATCTTGCTAAAGAGGAAAATTTGCCTAATTGTAATCATGTGACATGCAAAAATATGCAGCAGCTCGTGAATGTTAATTAGAAAAGAATATGAATTAATGAGGCTGACATGGTGTGTCGACTGAAATGTAGTTGACTAAAGTAATCTGCACTGAAAATAATAAGTGAGAAAGACAAAATGTCTAAAGACATTAAAAGTAAAGCTTCACCTATAGAAATAAAATATTATTAATAATGAAATAAAACTAAAGAAGAGACAAAGGAGGCTAATGTGGAAGTTGGGAACCACCTGATGTCGTGAACTAATGTGGAATACTTTGCTGATATTGAAAAGCTTTTTTTATTATTTATTTTTAGAAACATTCCTTTTTGTCCCACAACGGGTAAATTTAGGATTGTAGTTCTTTACTGCCTTTTATTTCTCCTTATGGACAAATTAGTAAACAACTATTTTTTTATTAGATTTTATTTCCGTACATGTCGTGTGTTGACATATCCACACTGTTTTGTTTTAACTGGGCTTTTTTTTACTTGAAGGTAAATTTACCAAGTCACAATCTCACCTTGTTTTCTGTCTTTATGTGATACTTTAGATCCTCCTCGGTCACAAAGCCATGTGATTTTCTTGACTTGTGTTATTTCTCTACATGTGAAACGTATTTATATTGAGAAATCATGAGATGAACCAGTGACCCGTTGACCCAAATTACTCCAATACTGGACAACAGAGCCAGTAGATCACAAAAGAACCCAGAACATCATCTGAAGCACTGCAGACCTTACATGTCTCAGTTAAGGTCAGAGGTCACGACCAAACAACAACAGACTGGAGAAAGTAAACTTTGGGGAAAATATTAGTTGAACCTTGTAGTCAAAAGCTGAAAAGTTTTAGCAAGGTGAATATCCCGTTACATCTGATGTAAAACTAAAAGTATTTCACACTGTGAGCATCACACTGGCAGTCAGACATGGTGGTGGCGGTGTGATGGGCTGGGTTTGCTTTGCTGCTTCATGACATGAATGCTTTGCTGTAAATGATGAATCCATGAACTGAAAATCCTGCAGGAAAATATCCCACCATCGGTTTGTGCACAATGGGCTCTGAAGGACATCAGCAAGTTTCTGGAAGGTTTTGGAGTGGCCTAGTCAAAGTTGGAATCTAAATCTTAATTGACACAGAGGGACGTGATCTTAACAGGCCATTTCACTGACGTTAAAAAAAACCTACCAATATGATGTAGAAGACTTAGTTTTTTAAGTAAGTAAATAAAATGATTATTAGATAACAAATGCTATATGTATTTTTTATTTTCTTGTTTTGAAATATTTGAGCGACTAAAAACCAAAAGTCAGTAGATGTCCGTCACTAGTGAACAGCTTATTAAGTGCTTGTAGGTGAGGCAATTGTGAAGTTTTAAACATGGACAGGCATCACAAAAATCTTAATCTGCTCTTATCAAAAAGAGAAACTTTCCAATAGTAATTTACTGAAAGAATTAGCTGTTCTCTGTTAAGAAATAAAAAATGCTCTTTGAAAACTACAGCTTTTAAAAGCACAAAGAAAAACTGTAGGCATGTTTCTATTGCCATTTTAATAAAACAATTGCAGCGTTATCAGCCAAATAACCAGATAGCAAAAAAGGGGTCAGATAACTTGAGCGGGGCGAGACAGGCTGGATGTTGAATACAAATAGTTTACTTAAGCCTGATATTTAATTCATGTAGCATCCGAGGCTATCGCTAATGCGCGCTTTGATGTCAGTTGTTCTCTTATACGCAGAAAGCCTCTCTCTCTTAACACAGAGCTTTGAGGTTTTATCTCGCTCTCCGCCTTAAAGTCCCGAACACTTATCAGATCAATTAGAATAGGAAGACGTTTCTTTCATCAACGTGTGAAAACACGGATCGCTCTGACCCATTTATGACGCGAAGGCTTGTTTGCAACAGACGCGCTTAAAGGAAAGAATAAGTTTCATGTTATATTAAAATCACGTCGTTCTGTATGATCTTCTTCATTAAACAGTAATAAACACAAAGGCTGGAGAAGAGGAGTAAAGGGGAAAAACACAGACGGGATGGATGGCGGGATGAATTTTGCATGCTTCCTGCACATTCAGCCGGCTCAGAGGCAGCAGGAGACTGAATGTGTGTCTAGTCTCTGTCATAACTGGGCGTTTCACTGGCAGAGACCTCGGGAAAACTTGACAAAGTGCCATCCGGTCATTCCCACCTCTCATTCTGTTTGTCATTTCAGCTTTTCTCCCTCCTTTTTGTCACCCACCCTCTCTCTCTCTGACTCCGTCCCGCCCTCCGTCCCTCCATTCTCTAGTGGCCTCCCACTATTCTTACCTGGGATGCCACGAGTCGCTGCTCCTGCTTTTCATACTTAGAGACCCGCCATAAGTCCGTCTCCTCTCCCTCTCCTCCCCTTTCTCTCTCCTCCCGCTTCTCATACCTCCATCTGTCCCTCGTCTTTCTTTATCTGCCTTTTAAAGCAGAAGGCAGGAAAAAGGCTAGCCGGGTCCTTTGTGAGCCCGGCCTCAGTTTGTGCTCAGCCAAGCACACACAGCTCTTAAATCCAGACCCGGGCTTTAGGACAAAAGGACGACTAAAGTCTTACAGGGGCCCATGTGGCCCTCCTTATCTCTTTGCACCTTTCCATGAAAGAGACAGAGGGGCAGTAACTCTAAATAAGAGGACGGAAAAGAGAGGAACAAGATGCAGACGCCAGAAAGAAGCGGACATAATTTTCTTCATCAGAGAGCAGCAGCAAAGACATTCTTTCCTCGCTCTCACTCCCACTCCTCTTCAACTCCTTTTCCCTGAGCCAAGCAACACTGACGGGTTTTTTTTGATCCCCTTTCCTCCTTCAAGGCAAATGAATTAACTGAATGAATTAACACCCAGGCTGCTGCTGCTGTGATCATCATCATAGCGCTCCTCCTCATCAGCAGCAGCAGTTTTGATGAAGCTTTTTAACACTTATGAGGATCGCACTGCTGACGCCGTGGCAGGAAGAAGCAAAGATGTCGACAACCTTGAGAAAAAGAGAAAAAAAAAACCCCTCCTCAGCTAGCGAGTTATCACAGTCTGAGTGCTACAGTCTTTAGCCGAGAGCCTTGTCAAGTCTCTTGGCAGTACTGAAGAAACCTCGGCGCTGATGATGAACAGAGGAGGAGCGGGGAGGAGGTGAGAAAAAAAAAAAAACGAAAGCCGGAGTAAGATTCTAGTGGAACCAAATTTAGGAGTGAGGAAGACTGGATGGGGAGGAAGTGAAAAGGTACAAAGGTTAGGATGAAGATGACTGGAGCGTGGGCAAACAAGGTGCTTAAGCGGTTGATCGTGACAGGCAGAACTACCATGTCAGAGACACGAGAGTGACAAGGTGACGGGCAGAAAAAAAAAGAACGAGACGGAGGAGGTAGAGGAGTCCAGGAGAGCCGCAGTGAGGATTTTTAATTAGCGTTAATTGGCCATAGAGGGAACAGACACTGGAAGACTGACGGCAGGGAGGGATGAGAGGAGAGAATAACAGGCAGTTTCTGACAGAGTGATATCTCTCTTGATTTGTGCCTCTCTGTTTCCTGCAGCACTTTTACTATCTGAGCCTCTCCAGCGCCGTCTGCGTTCCCCGCCTCCAACTGTGCGAGTCCCACGCTCCCCAAACAGTATATTTCACTTTCTACCGATTCCCTCGTAATGCACGACACTGCAAAAACACACAGTATGTGACAGATGAAACAAACCAAAGAAATACAAGAAAAACAGAATAAAAATTTCAGAAAAGCTGAGAAAGTAAAGAGAAGTAGGATTTAGCACGGTGAAAGAAATCCAAAAGGAAATCATTAACCAAGGAGGATGGTTTCTGATTTCTGTCTCATATTTGAATATTATTATCCTTTAATCTCCTGAAGGAAATCATTAAGTATAAGTGTTGTTCAGCTCTTTTTAAGTCTGTCTAGGATTTTAAGAAATACTTCATTTATTTTTCTAAATTGGGGTTAGTGGCATAATTATGAGGGCTCAGGAATCATGACGTTCAGAGCACTTACAAACTTTGAAAAGTTAATCACACAGAAATATAAACACTACATCATGCAATAGTGAAGCTTCTGAAAAATAAACGGAGTAAAAATATTCAAGGAATCGAAACCACATCATGTAACGTGTGCAAACTTTGCACATTTAGTGTTTGCTTAGCTCGTACAAAGCAACAGCAAAAAATGATTGTTTCAATGTCTTGATGTGTTGTTGAAATCCCAATATCTAATGAAGAATTATATAGGATATGCCTGTATATATTTTTCACTAAAAGAAAAAACTTAATTTATATGGTTTGGTCATTTATATTTATTTATTTGATCAGGGGTGTTAAAACTCATTTTTGTTTTGGACTCTTAAAGGGCCGGTGGTGCCAGAATGTATTGATAAATCCTGTTCGAAAACTGTTTAAATATCAATGAATTCTTAAAATTACATATTATTGAGCATCTTTCCAGTTCCTCCAGGATTTCATGATTATTTTTGTGATTTTTCTGCGGTAAAAATGTAAGTGTTTGTGGTACTAATCTGGAAATATTTGCGCTTACTTATGATGGTAAATGTGACTTTTCATTACTCGCTGTACAGATCATGAACTATGATCCGACATCAGTTATGGCTGAGGCAGCTGTTAAGTACAAGTAAAACTTTTTGACAATTTTTGAGAAAAATCTGGAATAAACTCCCAATTATGTATTTGTGCAAAATCAACAGGGATTTGTTGATTTTGCGAGATAAATCTCAAGAAACTGGAGGAACTGACTGATATAAATTGGCAGTAAACAGATAAAAACTGCATTGATTTGATTGATAACATAATATTTAAGCACTCTTAATGTTTAGTGTAGAATCTAGAGGGCCACATAAAAAGCTACGGCGGGCCAGATTTGGCCCACAGGCCTCGAGTTTGACACATGTGAGCCAGAGGAAATCGGCTGCAAACTCGAATGTGTGACACAATGTAGCAGAGGAACAATTTGAGTATAATTTATTGTAGTAAAAATACAGTGGCCCAACAAAGGCATTAGGTTTTTCCACCACATTAATTTGCAGATAGCTTTCCGGCCCGGGAAGATTCAAGACGGTCCGATTGCAACACAAATATCACAGATCACCGTTTTTGCTAATGAACTGCAAACAAATATGGTTTTCCACTAAATAAACACAGACTCCTGTTTGTGTGTAAGAGACACTTTTTGCATTTAAAAAAAAAATAGGACAAATATTTAAATAAATGACTTGTTTTTATAATGTCAATATATTTATAGACTAAAGTGAGGCACATTTTCTCATATGTTTATAAATCTGAATATGAATAACAAATCTTCCTGGGTAGACTAAAAAGTAAAAGTGATCAAACATTTACTCTCTTGTCAGCAGTTATTTTTTTACAGTAAATATTTTATCACACGCCAGAAAAACAGCAACAATGTAAGCAGACATCTACGAATATTTTAGGTTAAAATTACAGGAGAATAAAACATACAACGGCATAAATAAATAAATGAATATGAAACAAACACCCTGCAGCTCTGATTTGAGCACAACATATGCAACATATTTACTGGGCTGCAACTTCCTGTGTGATATTCTCATCCCTTTCATAAAATAAAAACTTATTCTCACATATTAATCGCTAATAGCGAAGCAGTGACACGGTGTTAGAGGTGAAACATTAAAACCGGGCCACACTTTGAATCAACATGTTCCCCGTCAGAATCAGACCCGAGAAGCTCAAACTTTCTCAGCTTCAGCAAATTGCTCGGCATAAAGTATTCTCTGTTTTTAAACAAAATGAGCAACATCGGTTCCTTTTCCTTTTCTGAATCGTCACCTGTTCAATATATCATCATGATGAGCTTTTGTGTTTCCTCTTTTCCTTTGTTTCACTAATATTGGAAACAGACACGTTATCACCACACAACTTCCTCACCGAAGAGTGTTAAGAGTGTGAGCTAAAGTTGGAAAAAACATTTGATTTTTAGCTTCTGGCTGATCACCAATCAGGGTTGGTCAAGTCCAACTCTCATCACCAGCTGATTTTTCTGGTGCATCTCAACAAAAACCAGTTTAAACGGAACAGATCAAAAAAGCAAAGTGTGGCCTTCAATCAGGCTCTACGTGACTCAGGAATTGAAATGCAGTTTCATTTCAGCTCCGACATGTGGTCTGGGCATTTCTCTCTGCGGCATGAATGCAAAAAGAAAACTGCTCAGTTTAGAAGCACCTACTGCTTTTGAGACGAGCTGCCGATAGGACCGGCGCTGCATGTTCAGCTACCGCAGCAGGGCAGCGAAGGAAGACCTTACGGAGACACTGTTTGGTTTTAACGTCCTCTGAGTTATCATTTCACATTTAAATAAAGCCTAAATCAAACCACAGCTGTTGTTTTTAACTATCCCAACGGTAATTTCGGTCGGGCTGCTGTGGCGCCCATAAAACCAAGCAGCGCAGAGCAGAAGGCGGGAAAGAGCTCTCAAGTGATGCTTGGTTAACGTTAAAGTCGTAATGGGTCACTTTTGTGTCATTTCGTACTCGTTATGTTTTCCGACAACAGAAACAGAAAAAATACATAAATGAGAACATATCACTGGAAACTCGGCTGTGCTAAACGCCGGACCCTATGGGCGGAGAGAGCCGGAGAAGCAGATGGAGGGGACTGAGACGAAACCCACCTGAGAACGAGCGGCAGTGGAGCACAAAAGACGATATGAAAATGCAACAAACCCAATCTGAGAGCTTGTTTATAGTTTCACAGAGATCCTCAAGCTGCCATAACTGCTAGCTGTCCTCATCAGTAAAGCTTGAATATTCCTCTATGTTCTGTGGTAATGTAAAGAAAGCCCTTCATTGGGAAGGCATCGGATGAGTTCGGCTGAGTGATGAACTCAAAGACGGTATTGACAGCCGCTTCTCTCTACACTCACAACTCTCAATATCCTTCAGCTAACGTCTGTGTCTTCATCAGTTTGGTTGATTCCCAACTCTTGAATCAATCTTCAGCTGCAGCAGCCTGATTTGGTCTTTTTCTACAAGAACCGCACGGCGCCGGCTGCAGGGCGCCAAACAGCAGAAAAGACGGGCTCAGATTAGCTGATGAGGACATTCGCACGTTCATAGGCAGACATTTCTATCCGCGGCATTCGTAGCCTAAAGACAGAGCTAAACGAGCCAATGCCGGTTTTAAATTCTTCACTTCTCCTCATGAATGTTAATGCTGCTCAGCACCTGCTAGAGAAATTTAAACAAGCGCCTGCTAAAAACGGCTGACGACTTTGAAGGTGGCATCACAGCGAGGAAGTGAAAGTTTCTGTGTCTCCGGCTGGCAGAGGTTTGGAGAACCTGAGCTGATCTGACGCTGCTGCCTCGTTAGTTATGATAACACGGAGAACAGAACCAGGACGGCAGAGATCCAGATCAGAACGGAAGACGGGTTCAGATGGGAGGCAAAGCTGAGCTCAGTGGAACAATGACAGGAAGTAAACTGATTTTTATCAGTACAACTCGATCCTCGTTTAGTGTCACCAGGTTATCGCTGAAGACGGACCAGGCCACTAATGGAAGCTCTGCACGTGTCGGGTTGTTTGAGTTCATCTCTGATCTGTCCATCTACTCATATACTTCTTGTAGTTTTGGTGCCAGTTTGCATATTTAATTCATAAAAAATCTCTTTGCTGTCACTCTTTTGTCTTTCTATTTGATTGTAAATGGATGATCATTAAAGTACAAACCTTTCAAACGTGCACAATGCATCAGGAATTTCATCAAAATAACCAAAACATACTAAAAAAAAAAGCTTCCTCAAAGTTTTGAGATTTCAAAATAAGAACAAGTTGGATTTTTCTGTACTTGTTAAACAGTGAAAGTCTGAATGGCAGCTTCAGTTAACATTTCTGCCTCGTGCCTGTTTGTGTAGAGAAGTGAAGACATGGTGAGTTCTGCAGCTAATATTTAAAATAGAAAAACAAGCAAAGGACCCGTAGGGATAAGAGTAAGAGGTTCCGCACAGAGTGGTGTTTTAACTGGAAAGCAAAAACATTTATGGTTCTGACCTCCTCCGTTCTCTCTTGACCCGCCTTCCTACATTTTTCCTCAGCAGTGCTGCATCTCGGGACGTTTAGCAGGGGAACACGGCCAGCTGGGAGCTAGTTGGCAGGGTTAGAGGCTTATCGGTACACAGGTGAGCTCTGGTGCGCTTGGTTAACAACGAGTTGGCCAATGTTCCCTTGTTTGACAACTACCAAACACACAGAGCGGTTCTCCTGTGTGCGTGAGCGATCTGTGGCAGCCATCAGGCAGAAAGGTGAGCAACAAGCCGAACAACAACTTAACCTCCCTTACAGGTGCTTCTCAATTAAACAGAACAGCAAAGAGTAATTTCATCACTTTTACTGAAAACTCATATAGAGGATCATTACAAAAAGAGTGATAGATTTTAAGCTGATTATATTTCTGTAAAATTTTGATTATTATGGCTTAAAGCCAATAAAACCCAACATTTTGTTTTTTTCATTAAGTTAAACTGACAGATAAGGCCAATAAAATAAGATTGTCTAGTAGAGTAAATGTACTTTAACACTGCAAGTCGAAGACTCGATGCAATCTGCTGTTGCAGAAAAACGTTTCCTTAGATTTAATCATATTAAACTAATTTGAATAATAAGCTTGTTTTGATAACTCGGATAAATTGGAATGCATGACTGAATTGAAATGATTCTTTGTTGATTACATGTGTTGTAAATTGGTGCTATATAATTAAACTGCATTTTCATTTAAGCTACAAACATCAAACTAATCTTATATAAACTCTGAAATATCCCTGTGTGATTTAGCAGTTTTACCTTTTGAATTACCGATTATACGCATCGAGAAGCAGCTGTGTATGTTGTTTAAAACACAAATGGGTGCAGCTGAAATGTTTGAGCTGTCATTTGTAAACATCCCGACCCTGCATGCGAACTTTGGGTGTTGCTAGGTTACGGTAAAGTGATGCTGCTGGCTAAGTGGCGGCAGGATCATCATGGACGGTCTGTGTGGAGGGCTGACAGCTCGTCCCCTGGATATCTGGCAACTTGTGAGTCAGATGCTCTTGAAATCCAACATCTGGTGGCAAGCCCGTACAAATCAAGATCAAAGTGCCGGTCCATGAGATTGGACCCGTCTCTCGGCCAATCCACCCCTCTCCTGTCGAGTTTCATTTCATTTCTCGCCCTTTTCCAGGGCTCTGCCTCGCTCACGCTTTGGTTTTCTTGCTAGCTTTGTTATCCCTCCTTCTCTTGCTGCTGTCTTGCCTTTCTCTCCCCCCACCTGCAGAGAGGTAATCAAGCCCTGTTGTGAGTGTTTAAGCACTGAAGCAGACGGATGTTGAATTATTCTCGGGACTTAATATTTTGTCTGCTAGGAGGGAGAGCCAGTCTTCACGCCACATGCTGGGTAATGGTCGTGCACACATGAGCGCGCCGCAGAGAGGCTCGTGCAGACACCCACACGCAGTCAGTCGGTGAGTCAGAAAGCTGTCAGTCATCCAGATCTCATGCTGACAGAGTTACAGGTACCAGAGTGATAGGACCTGACAGGCTGCTCTCGCCGTCTCCACTGATACGCCGCCGTCCTTACTGTACGCGCAACACGCGCACACAGAAGCAGCAGACTGGAGCCAGACAAAGGCGCACAGTGATCAGCAGCAGCATCAGCAGCATCATTTCACAGACACACAAACTACAGCTAAGTCTCTCAAAGTTACACAAGCTAACCAACAAAGAGGAACAGGAAGTGTAAGAACCCATCTCCCCATAATTCCCCCCTGTATTCAGCTTCCCTCTCATCTCTGCTCTCCCTCCATGATGCTGCTGCTGCTTCGTTTCTCCTCTGCACCACTCCCCCCTTATCTCTCACTTCTACTCATATTCTCCTTTCTGCCTTAAGCTCGCCTTTATCAGCTATTCTCTTGCTCTTTTTTGTCTCCTGTACTGTGAATATAAACTCTCCATGGGACCAGACACTGATATTACACAGCTTCCATGTTGCTTTCATCTCCGCTGCACTCAGACCTACACACACACAGACACACACCTGGGTGGCCATAACACTGTACAAACTTGGCTCCCGCATTATTGCAATACCTATTAGCGCCATCATTCTTTACAATCCCACAGCTGAGTTTTTTTCCCTCGTCTGCTGCATCTAATGCTGACTCAAGTGATGTCATTACTCGGGGCGATTTTATCAGATTTTGTGCAGCTCTCTGAAGCCACAAATGGTTTTATTGAATTTTCTCTACATACTAAGCAGCACTGCCCTGAAGCTGTGAAACAAACTTTGAAGTCTGAGATGAGAATCAGCGCACTTCTGCTTTCAGTGTCTAATTAGGAAAAATAATCCTGCTATTCAGAGACTAAATGGCTGATATCCTTATCACTATTTATTGTTTGGTATTTTTTTCACGAGGAGTAAAAGGCTTGATGCCGTTGTCCTGCGTTAAAACTTCCACTCACTGTGAAGCAGGGGTACAATATTACAATAAGGCTGAATCACATCATTTCTAGAGTGATCCAACACTGGCCCTCCCCCTCTTCCTATCCTACAATTCAATTTAAACTGCAAATGAGAAATGGGTCGCTCTTCTTTAACCTGATACAGGATCACTTCTCGCTGATTTCCACTACAAAAGTCTAAATTAGGCATATGAAAATTTGACTGTCCTCTGGTTCAACTCTGAGTCAGAGCTAAACAACTTTACAAGAACTGGTCCAAAAGATGAACTATATTCCTCTCAATTAAAAAAACAAAGTTTATTTATTGACATTTTAAAACAAATTGGCAAGCTGGAAGTTATTTTTATTTTCCTGATATGTAATGGGAAAGCTTTCCACAGCATTAAAGAAATTAAAGAGTTCTCATAATTGTTTAGCAGCTTTTAGAATGTAAGGAAACAAAACATAAAGCTACATCAAAAGTTGTATTTACATTATTTTTTACATCCTGTTTTGTAATCCAGATTGAGATCAGCAACAGTTTTCCAGATGCATGACTTGATTTCAATGTGGAAACATAATGGAGCAATTCTCCTCTGCTCAAAAAAGTTGCTTTTGCATAAAATCCCTCATTTAAAGAAAAAAAATGTTTGACTTGTTGTATGAACTCATGTCTGGCTCCATGATGATTGTTTTTCTCTGTTTTTGTTTTCGACTTATCCCAGGGCTTCGTTCTCTCTGTGAAGCCCTGGGTTCTCTCTGGGTGCTCCAACTTCCTCCAGTCCTAAAATGATCGAAAGATTAACTGAATCATGTCAAAATTTCCCCTTTGACCCTTCAAGATATAAACAGTTAATAGATGGATCTACCTAAAGCAAACACAAGTAAGTTAAGTCTAGATTATGAGACTTAAAACAAGTTTTGTAGGCGCATAACAGCAGGACAATCAGTAATTTTCTGAGGAATGAAAATAGTAAGATAATGATTTAATTGGCTAAATTATTAATACATTTCTTATTGCAGTGGACCATTTCTCCTTTCCTATTGAGCCAAAACTCCTGAGAGGCGCAATTTAACTGAACATGATCTACGAACATGGCTATTCTCTTAGGCTACTTCTGTTTTATGTCCTCAGCATCAAATATTTACAGCAACTCAGAGAGAGTCTGTAAAACACAGCAGTTTTTAAGCGTTTCTTTATTGGTCTGATTGTACTGAATTTAGTCGCTCCATTTGATCAGCAGTTCAGCCATTTTACTGAGATGTTTGTACCAAGATGCCTCCATTCTGATTAAATATAGATAAACCAGCTGCTGGATACATGTTAGCACCAAACA
The DNA here is from genome assembly GCA_903067075.1 of Micropoecilia bifurca. Classification (NCBI taxonomy): domain Eukaryota; kingdom Metazoa; phylum Chordata; class Actinopteri; order Cyprinodontiformes; family Poeciliidae; genus Micropoecilia; species Micropoecilia bifurca. The sequence continues at coordinate 23,097 of CAEGAF010078042.1, forward strand.
TTGTAGGGTTCACTTAAATCACAATGGGGATTACAATGGTTTTATTGAAAATATAAGTTTCATTAGGACATGACTCCCTTTTCTTTCAACTTAACATTTAGTTCACTAATCTTACCAAACATGGAGAATCAACACCTTTTTGCTCATTCCTTTGGTGTATTGTTTTGTTTGTATTTCCTTGTAGTTCATGTAAAGCACTTTGAACTGCCTTGTTGAAAATGTGCAACCTAAATAAAGTTACCTTACCTTAAAGTCGTTTTATTAATGATATTTAAACATTTCATATAATGTAGATTTAAGATTGGCAAGCAGACATGATGTCAAGTTGGACCAGTGACTGGATTGTGGATTATGTAATTTTTTTTAAAGATATATATTTCAATTGATTTCAACATTGATAATTTGATTATCTTTCTTTAATTTAATCTAAATGAAATGTAATTTAAACCACCTTTTGGCAAAGTCAGCCTTTAAGCAAGTCTGATTGGCAAAATAAACGCATAAAATATTAATTCTTGAATATTCAGTGGCCAAATATTTAAGGGTGAGCAACACAAGACCCAACGGGGACGCCAGCATTTTCAATCAGCAGATAAATGAAGAGATAAATATTACATTTGACAGTTTATTTTAAGTCTAAAACTTTTCCTATTTGCAGTCCCATAAGGAAAATTGAAAGAGATGTTTCCTCTTTCACTAAAACACCAAGTAAAATATTTACTATCATGTAGATGCTTCACTTCTATCATTTTCAACACACTTTGGAGAGATGCCATTCATATTTATTTTGAGAGACATTTACTGAGATACAAATGAATACAGTGTGTTATTGTGGTAAATGTACTACAGCCTGCTGGTGCTGAAAATGATCCACTTCAACTATAGAGAAAAACACTTTGAAATGTATCTAGAAGAAGACGAGACATTCCCAGCATGAAGCGACACCAACATTTTAAACTGTTTCACTTTTAAACACAAATATTTTCTATCTTGCCAGCTTTACCCTTTAAAGTGAGTTTAAACACCAGGTTAAAGCAATCAGCTGTATGGAGCCCATCCCCCACCTGCTGCTGTGCACTGCTGGTCAGCTCACTGAAAGAAGGCTGCTGCACTTCTTCCCTACTTACAGCAAAAACAGTTTAATCTGTTTGGAAACATTTCAGATTATAAAGAATAAATAAATAATAAGAAAACGGTAGAGATGGTGTGAAAACTGAAGAAGCAACACCAGTTTTGTGCCAGTTCCTCTCAATCAGGAACTGGTTCCAGGTTCTGTTCACATCATTAAAACTGAATTATTCATGTTCACAGTTCAGGACCCATTCTTGTTAATCCTTTTTATGAAACAGTTTTTAACAACATTCTGTGAAACAGTTATCCTACTCAAAAAGGAAACTGTAGGCTCACTTACATCGGTTTGATTCTCACCTGCTGTCTGCACTCAAATGGCTCAAAGCTCATTTTTAGCTAATTAAGTGAAATTTTGACAGAAATGTTGGCCTTAATGTTGCTTTTTTAATTGTAGCTTTCCTAAAGTATTACAGGTTTGGTTTCCTTCTCCAATAAAATCATGTTTCTGTTTAAACTTGCTAACTACAAAAAAAAAGTAATATCAGCACTGCTAGTTTTGCTACTTATCCTATCACAGAGAAACCTGCAGCTTCATTCTCTGTTTGACTTTTATTTACGACTAAAATATTATTGTATACCAAAATAAACTGTGTTTCCAAACAAACATGGATCAGATGCATATAAAATAATATATTTTAACTATATATTATTTTATATGCATCTGATCCGTGTTTGCATGGATCAGATGCAAACATGGATCAGATGCTGCTGAATTCATGCAGATGAATTCAGCAGCAGTTCTGTATAATTTCTGTCTTTCTCATAATTGGGCTTAATATTTTACTGTCAGACTCACGTAAAGTGACGATAGAAACCTGGTGCAGTTTAGAAGTTTGAGCTCAGTTTCCAGTTTATATTGTTATATTTGAGGAAAAAAGTCTGGGGTTTAAATGTTCTGATTCTTCTCAGAATAATAGGACTAACGTTTGTCCTAATTGGGTCTCAATTCACATGTTTGGTCCAGCGAAAGATTAGTGAAGATTGCCCAGTTCATTAGAGTGATGAACAAAGTTATAGTTTTACTACAGTTATACAGCTACAATTATCAATAAGCTTCTGCCAAAGCAGACACGATAAAGAGCAGAACAACAAAATGTTAGTATATCAGGATCCTAAAAGCTAATTTAAATTATGTTATAAATTATAAATAATTACAATAAATAAACATTATTATAGCCTTTAAAGCTAAAACATGTAATAATTCTTGTAAAAAATGAATAAAATAAATCTGACTATATTGGTTCACATTTTGTGTAAACTATAATGACACTGTGATATTTTAACTCATATTAATCATACAATATGAATCTCAAGCCTAATTTCAACATCAAAAACCCCTAAACTGTGCTTTCTGAAAACATTCTCTGCTCTTCTTGCGTCTTTACAGGAAATTGAACAGTGCAGATTCCTCTCTGCTGCAGCCACCTTGCATCATTGTCACCCTTTCCCACACATTCACACCTGGATGTGGTCCAGCAGCACCACACCGAGCCACCTCACCCAAGCTGCTGAGAGCTACACAAACACGCATGACACTTTACACTCACACTTTGCCGGGAGGCCGTAGCCACAGGTGATCTTGGCCTCCCCCGTCTCGCAGCCGTGGAGCGAAGCGCACTCGTTCTTGAGCAGCGGACCCGCAGCCCGGTGGATGGCTCCGTCCACTGCAAACATAGACAATGGGAGACTCAGGCAGCTGGTCTGCTTCTGTGAATCCGCTGAAATCTGACTGCTTACAGGAGCTCAACCTTTGTTTCAAGTCCAGCAGGCATGTTCACTGGAGCCCCTGCTTAGTGGGAATTGGACCTGGATGATGCATGCATTTGTTGGGATGGCTGGGAGTTTGTGTCATCTAAAGACTCCTGCTCAAGTCGAACCACATTGCTCTTTGCACGCGAGCGTCTTGAATGGATTTTAGGGCTCCTGCCTTCGGTAATTACTTGATTTAATGTGTTATTAAAGACTCAGCTGATCTGAGTTTTTGGTCAATTAGCCATTATTAATTAAATTATCATAAATCTACATAACACTTAGAAATGAGCGTCTATTTCTGATCCCCGCCACATCTAAAGGCCGTGACTGTGTTCATTTCCAGAAGGGCAATGAAGCAGCAAAAGCAATTTTACAGCAGAGCCAATTACGCTTCAAGTTGGAAGTTGAATTCCTTGCATCCTCTAAAGTCAGTACTCTCACAGACTTGGACTGAGCAGTTTTATCATCTAAGTTCCAACATTTAGATCCAGTATTTACCCATAATTTTTTTAGTTATTTAGTGATTAAAACTAGCAAAGTTTTACCAACTCTTTTAATTAACGCAAATCGTCCTGTGATATGATTAGCTTGTGCTCAGACTGACAATTGAACACAGTGCTGAAAATATTGCAGAATCCAATTTGATTGGTAATGTTTTTCTAACTCAGCATAATGAGGAACCTCTGCAGTATTTTTGTGTGTTTTGTGTCCTCAGCAGAGCAGAGATGAAATGAAATTGAGGGATAAAAGAGCCTGGAAATGATGTCCTTGGAAAATTGTGTTTCGGGCCGTTTGTTTAGTTAAAAAAAAAAAGGAAAAAAAGACCACTCCTGCAGCAAGAGCACTAGCAATTTATTAAAAATGTTCTAAATTACTTGTTTTCATAACATTTCTTTTATCAATATTGGAAACAACTGATTGAAGGATGTTTTTTTAGCGGCTTTACATGACTGAAGCAGCAGTAAGAAAGGTAATATTGATATTTTGGATAAAGGGAAGAGTGAAAACAAAATATAAGAATAGACGACAGCTTCACCGGTTGACACAAAAATCTTGTTCTAAACAGAAACATCACAATAAATCACCTTCAGAAAGACAATTTCTGAATACATCCAAACTTCTGAACAATTTTTTATTATTCTTATAATTTTTTTAGGATTTTGAAGCACTGCCTGCCGTTATCTCTGCCAGGCAGCCAGAGAAAATGATGTGCTGGGAGTCAAACCCACTGTAGTCAGGTAGCTCTGTGGAGGACTGGTGGCTTTTCCGGATGTTAAACCTGCTCTATTCCTATTCCAGTGTTTGAAACAACTTTAAATTGGTAACAATCCAATTTATTGCACTTCAAATTTTGACTTGTTTGCTCGAGAAAATATTGTACAATCATCTGCAGTTCAAGTTGACTGTTAGTTTTCCATTAGTTTATCAATTTATGGTTTTGTAGAAAGTAAAATAAAACCCAGTGTTGGAAATTAAAGCCTTGGAAAGGAGGTTTTCCTGTCTACTGTCACCATGTGCAGTATCAGTACGAAGGATTGCTACATTCACACAGCAGGTCTAAACGCTCAATTCAGATTTTTCTATACTCAATAAATCAGTTAACAACTCCAAAGCAACTTGCAAGCACAGAAAATTCCCGTAGATGTCGCACAGCAGCAAATTGTTTACATACGTTACAATGGATGCTGGCATCTATGGATACATTGTAATGTTATTGAGAGCTGACAGCACTGCCACAAAATCTGAACAAGATGAAAGAAGTTATTTCTAATAGCGATGACTTTCTGTGGAGTATTAACTTATGTAGAGAAGTGGTGGGATTGTGATATAACACTCTTCACTGAGAGCACTTCTGTGACAGTTATCTTTTTCAGCCATTGTTTATGTCTATTGGCTGCATCTGGATTCTTCTGAGGCAGAATGTCTCATATCGATGATATAAGAGTTGGAAAAAATGTGACATGACCGTTCAGACTGCTTTAAAACAATCGTACGCATATTCAGATTTTTTCAGACATCTATGAAAAAGTCAGATAAGGACAAAATCAAAAATCCATAATCAGATTTGGGTTGCATTTACCTACTGTGTGAATGGCCACAGTAGATGTCTGGGTTTCTTTAGAGAGCTGTCCAAAGTCGGTCCTGGAGGACAGGTATCCTGCATGTTTTTGTTCCTCAGTTCAACACACATGGATTAAATGAAGGTTTTACTGGCAGACCTCTGGAAAGCGCTTCACACTGCATTCACTCCTCCACACGCTGATGGTGGTAAGCTACAGCGTAGCATTACCTGTAGCTGTCTGACCAGAAGGCAAGGTGGGTAAAATGTCCTGCCCAAGGACAACAACAGAGATGGAGCTCAAACAGAAAACCCATCCACTGCAGGATGAACTTTAACCTCCTGAGCCAATGTAGCAGTAGGCTTGAGAACGACAAGTCAAACATGTCGCAGTTTTTATCTCTCTCAACTCTTCAGCAGCCATCAGAGTGTTACTGTGAAGTGTCTGTTCAGCCTTAATCACTGACCAGTGAAGCCACAACATGTCACCTCTGCTGTGTTGTTAAATTGCAACAGAGGTTAGTTCTGTAAATGGTTTGCATTGCACTGACTTTAAATTGCATCAAAAAGTTAACCAGCCATCCAGTGTTTTTTAATCATCCGCAGCATCTGCTCTGTGCCAAGATGTTAAAGACTCTGCTTTTGTGCTGAAAAAGATCTAAAGTCAGAGTGTGGTGTAAACAATTCGTAATTAGCCAAGAATAAAACACATCTGTCAGTAGCGGCGCTGTCACTGCATTGGGAAACTTGTCAGCTCTTGGTGAAAATAGTCCTGTAACACCCATCCATATGTCACAGCTCAGCATGTCGGCCCGCAGTGTTCGTCTCTGTCTGACTGTATACAGACCAGCTGTTACAGCGGTGTGTGAGTAGCTCCAGGCAGGGGTCTGATGTTATCTCAACGTTATTGTGTTAAGTTGGCATCTTGCATGCAGTGCCGAGCCGTGGTGCGCCTTGTCATGCTGTGCCATGTCAAACTAAGGCTGCACAGTGAGCGAAGCACAGGAGCGGGGGCGTGACAGACGAGCTCTGAACACTGGCTACCCTCCTCAGGGTCCACCAAAACAAGCTCCGATGTGTGTGTGTGTGTGTGTGTGTGTGTGTGTGTGTGTGTGTGTGTGTGTGTGTGTGTGTGTGTGTGTGTGTGTGTGTGAGTGTGTGTGTGTGTGTGTCTGGGTGTGTGAGAAACACTGCATGTCGAGAGTGTGTAACTTCTCAGGCTGAGTTTTCTGTGGGTTTCTGTGTGTATTTGGACACGGCAACTTTGACGCAGCCCGACTGTGAAACAGAACAAGTGTGATAAGAGGGAGAGATGAGGGGAAGCAGCAGATGTAAGAATATTCAGCTGGGAGGAAGAGGAAAATATACAAAAAGCAGAGACAAAAGTAAAATAAAAGGGAATTAAGCACACTTTTGATCTTTTTTCGTTTGAACACACACACACACACACACACACACACACACACACACACACACACACACACACACACACACACACACACACACACAGTAGATACATGTATGGCTGAGCGATGGTTTATCAGAGTATACCAGCTCCAAAAAAGCAAATAAAAACAGGCATGTTAAAGCTGCAGTATTTAACTTTTATTTTTTTTTAAATAGTTTTTTTTTTTTACATATTTGATATTTTGTGACAGAATGTAAGGTGAGACATAATCTGTAAAATTAATTAAGCTCCTGCTGTCAGCAACGTAAACACACATCTTGGTCAGAAACAACCAATCAGAGTCAGGAGGAGGGTCTTAGCTCCGCCAATCATACTTGTATACGTGCTGCTCACACCCTTCTGGTATGCAACAGCTAGTTTAACACAACAGAGCCTGCCAGAAATGCTCTGGTTTTAGCAAATCCACCGATATGGGAGGACAAACAGTTTTCCTGTAACAATAATGTTGCTTATCCATCATTGAGCAGCGCATACACGAGGATTACTGATAGCACAAAGATCTTCCTCCTGGTTCTGATTGGTTGTTTCTGACCGGGAATAGCAGTTCTGGGAGGAGGGGGAGATTGATCCTTTCACAGATTATCAGTCTCATATTCTACTGTCAGGACATGATGACAGTTTTAACTAATTTCCATAAAAGTTATATACTGCAGCTTCTATGCAGATAAAGATTTTGATTTTAATTGCATCTTTTAGTTATGTGAGAATGAAGCAGTGATAATCAATTGGTCCCCAGGCAGATGCCAGTGCACAAGCTCATCCAATTCGGCAGACAAAGTATTAAGTTTTTCCTAGAATACACACAATCTGATGAATGAGTCAGTTGTATCAGCGCTCAGAGCAGAATTATGACTGCAGTGAATGAATTATGTTCTCACACAGATAATATTCATGAGCAACTTCTGGCCTCAACATGAACAAAGTTGGCCTTTATATGCTGATGCTTCAGACGCATGACACAATTCTTCTTTTACAGAGAAATCCGCCCATTATTCAACAAGTAGGAGCTGAAGAGGAGCTCAAACCCTGAATTTTTCATAGATTTTTAAGATCAAGAACCTTTTTATGTAATGAAGCTTAAACAAGACACAAGGGAAAGATGAACCAACCAAAAATAATTCCTCTCATGCTAATGTGAGATACAAGAGAGCAAAAGAGACAAATAAATAGGGCAGAATTAAACCCTCATTTATTAAATAATAATATTAATAATCTACTAGTTTCACTCACCTGCTTGGTAAAACAGTAGACAAAATAACATTCAGTGTACTTATGGATACATCTACCTTTGATTCAGTTGTGCATTTAGTTTTTCACAATTCCTTATTTTTAATCTCTTTCTTCTGGCACTTTGTGCTTCCATTTGTCAGTTTAGTTATTCGATTTTTACAGCCAAGAAACAAAAATATATATATACCAAAATTAACTTTGTTTCAAAACAAACATGTGTCTGATGCATTTAAAACAATAACTTACATTGTAAACAAGGATCTGGTCCAAGCAGAGATGCTACAGAGACACTTTACATAAATCAAAGAATGCAAATTCAATTTCTTCTGAGGCCGGTTTAACCAAATGTTTTCTAAAAACGGCATTTGCTCGACTAAACCAGCCCTCAGCAGAGTTCTCTTGAAAAGACAGAAAATATGACTCTCACTTTCATTAAAACATTGGGAAAATGTGGTTGAAAAGCTGTTTGGGTCGAACGACTTGCCAAGCCTGTTTTTAGTAAATTTCTTATTTGTCTGAGCTTTCTGGATTGGCTAAAATAAAATACGTCCATCTTGTGTTTGGGGAAGATTAACCTAAAGCTCTTAAGCAAACAAAAATCTTTGTTGTGTCTTGACTTCTGTCAAAACAAATGCAGATTTTCTTTTTCATGCGCTCCTGCTTTCAAACAAACTTTGAAGCCATTTTTATTTTAGTGTTCCCTCTTAAGTTGTGTTTGCATGGAGGACGTATTCTACCAGAGTTCAAGAGCAGCCATTTTGATTTAAAGTCAAGACTGAAATCAACTGAGGGAATCTAAAACAGCAGAACCCCAAAAGGCAGTGACGACACGCTGTGATCCTATTGGCCGGGACGGTTACCAGGCAGAGTTTCCACTTTGCTCCAAGACGCCGAGCAGACCTGAGGTAATGGTTTAACCTTTGCAGGGAGGTTTGAAACAAAGAAGTGCAAGAAAGAAGCAAATAGAAGGAGAGACATTTTGTGCAGAAAGGATTAAATCTGAGTGCAGAAAAATAGCTTTGAGGAAGAGCTGAAAATATTTGAGTGTGAAGACAATTTTAAGCGCAAACCACGTTTGAGATTGAATATAAAAGGTCCTGCACTTAAATTGAAAATGTATCCAGAATGTTCAAAGGAAAATTTCCTCTGTGTATCTCCAGTGTTTTTAATAATTTTTTGTGGAAAATAAGAGCAAAGGATTCATGACAACACCGTCAAAGTGAAACGGATTTAGTAAAACAGACAGGCTCATCAAAGGATGTTCGCCACACTGTCTGCTGTGAAAAATATTGGCCTTTGAGCAAATAGTGCTGATAACCCCTGTCATAAACTACTCATGCCTGCATGTTCACATAACCTGATTAATGCATTGTTTGTGCAGCTTGATGAATTGATCCGCTTAAATCAGGGCCACAGAGCTGACCTGAAATCAGATGTGCCACTTCCATGCTGAGGTGGCACAAGCTGAAATAACGCCAGGATCCCACCGAGCCATCCAGGATCTACAACGCCTCACATCTAACAAACTTTTCCACCAATCCACAAGTCAAAATTATAGCAGGATCCATCTTCTAGGGCTCCAAGCAATCTATTTTTGGCAAAACACCAGGCAGACTTTATTGGTGGTGACAGTCGACAAAGAAGGCTTGTGTTCACTGAAGGCTTCGTCTTGAAGCAGGCTGCTGGAAATGTCATAAAACAAAGGGTTTGTTTCTCCACTCTCTCTGGAGCGGCCCTACAGTCCATCACTACTGAGAAACACATTCATAAGAGAGAGAAGATCACTGACACCATCTGTGAAGATTCTCTGAACTAGACGCATGGAGTGACCCCTTTCATCTATTTTGTAATGTTACAGCCCAGATCTTCAGGGCATTTTATTGTAATTTTATGTGATAGACTAATGAATGAAAAACATCTGCAAACATCAAGTATTGTCAGCTAGATTTATGTCTGTACTTTGACTGGGCCAATTTAGGGCCAGAATAAAAGCTTAGCTATAACTCATTCCATTGTAACTCTGGCTGTATGTCGAATCTTGTTTTCCTGGTGAAAGCTGCTTATGTTTATCCAACTCAGGTCAACTCTAACCAGCTTCCCCTCCCGCTGAAGAAAAACCGGGTACATTGACGACATACCCAGCTACCCGCTATAGTCCGTGGTCGTTTTCTGCCACACAGCAGTTTATGTGTCGGGTTATGTGTTCTACTTTGGTCTTATTGGGCCAGATCTCACTCCACATATGCTGTGGCATCTTAAAGCCCCAACTCAAAATTATAAATGTTAAAACACTTTAACTGCTCTTCCATACTCAGCAGCTCTTCGCCGGTCCACTGTGTTGGTTGAGACGCTGTCTGAGTTTGCAGTGACATAAATCACTGCACAATCAATGAATGCAGACTGTTGTCAATCAAACTGGTTTGGCGCAGCAAACGGCTCGGTGTGACTTGTAGTAACCCTGAAGTGAGGTGAAGGTGTTCAAAGCTTAAAGTGTTTTATAACCTAGTTCTGCTCTAAACTTCTCCATAATGTTATCCATCATCTGCCTGCTGTAGTCCTTGCTTTTGATATTTGATCTCAAATGTTCTCTAACAAACCTCTGAGGACTTCAAAGAACAGCTGTACTAATAATAGACTCTGCATTTCTATTAGATGATCTCTAAAAGCAACTAGGTACAATTAATTTATATAGGGGGATTGAAGTAAAGGGGAACAAAGACAAACACTTATTCATAAGGCAACCAAACACCATTAACTTTGCTAGTCTATCACATACAATCCCAATAAAACACTGAAGTTTGTAGTTTTTCTCTGACAAAATGTGGATGTGAAGGATATGAATACTTTATTGATATTGCAGAACACTAAGTTCACTCACAAATAAACTCACAAAGGGGTCAAATATGAAAAAGTGTTCTCTAAAAGGGATGATAAATGGCAGGGCTGTGAGGCTAAATGCTGTGCTGCCCTCCTCACTGAGACAGCTGAATTCCTTCCCTTGTATCTGGGTTAGTTTTGCCAATACTGATATAAGGTGATTAGTTTTATCAACGAGATCTGGGCCAAGACTGCTCTCACCCATTAGACCTCCCTGCTTCCCTGAATTATGTGTGTCTGCTTCAGTTAAATCTTAGATAACTTTACCTCAAAAGGTCCAAGTCTGTTCCAGCTTCTCTTTTTTTGCTTTACAAAGCCAATAATATCACATTTTGCCCCTACCTAGTGATCCATACTTTAAACTGCTCACATGCTTTAAACATTTTAAATACTCTCCTTTTAATAATTATATCAGCCATTTTTGTATCTTACTGATTGTAGTGCTTACCAAACCTCTCAGTTTCTGGTACAGAAAAAAAAATCACAACTTCAGGTCCCAACATCCAATCCAACAAAGCAAAAACTAACTTTTAGAGTAATTAATCATTGGAATAACACCCACTACATTGGCACTATGTATTTATAATTACAGCAAATTCAACCTAAACTGATTGTGGCTGATTTAATGCTATGCTGATTTGTGCTTGAGGAGATGCTGCATTCAATGCTTACACCTGTAGGTCACCTTTAGGATCTTTAACAGGGAGTTAATGTATTTGTTTATTTTTATTTTGGAGCAACATATTTTGAATATATTTCATCTGCAATATATCAGAGTATTTACTTATTCTATAGAGGGATGGGAAATACGACAATAAAACATTAGTAATGACAGATTGTGAGGTCATCAGATTAAATTTAACATTAATCCCCAAAGGTCTTTTGATCTAAATCTTCTATAATATTGTTAAAGCTGGTACAATGAAAATTGTGATTTTTCTGTCAACAAAATCATGTATTCTTGGTTTGTAATTTTTCCTTATTTTAATATTTTGACAGAAATCTTCCACATATGTTATTTAATTATTCTCTAAATATGATTATTATTCATTGAAATACACAAAATCACTTTAAAGATCTTGAAATAGTCCAGCCGGTTGACCTCTGATGTCCTGTACACTGTACATTGATTATGTGATGTGATATAGGAGTACAACACGGTTAATACTGACAGGACTCTCTGGAGGCTGGCCGTCTTAAGTGGTTGCAATCAGCTCCGGTGGTTTGTGCTGCAGCCGTCTCTGTGGGATTGACAGCTTTCACCAGTTTCCTGTGTGAAGCAGCTATTAACAGTTCTCATTGGTGGGTCAATAATATCACTCAGCATGTTTAGCTACAAACAAAAGGAAGAAAATAAGCCCAAAAGAAATGCAGAAACATCAAAACGATAACCGCTGAGTATCTTCTTCAGGGAAAATATTTTAAGGTAGTGCTGAGCAGCTGAATTAAATCATTCCTGCAGTAAGAATCACCACTGCAGCCTCTCATGTGGCATAGGTGCATATTATAGCAGTGTTCGTGATGGTTTTTTAATTCCTTCTACAAACTGCAGCCAGCACATCCTGTCCATTTAGCAGCAAATGAGGTCATTTTGACTCCGCAGCCGCCCTGTTTGCTCGTACATGAGTCACCCTGTGTGGATTTAGCTGAAAGTCTCTTTGAGGATCTTATGTTTAACTTGGACTGCTTCAAGTCAAACGAAGATGAGAAGAGTGGGGGTCGAATAAACGGTGCTCACTCCGTCTCTGAACACAGCCTGAAATGTTTCACTACAGTTAATAAATACTAATTCATCCCATCAGCCTCTCCTCAACTCCCACCTCACTAATGCAGGAAAGCGATCGTCTGACTGCCTCCACCGAGGCCAGAGCGCGTTGGCTTATTTTACTGGCTGCGGCAACTTCTGCCTCTGTGGGAGCCGGTGTAATAGCCCAGCAGGAGTTCTGCACACCACTGGGTCGACTGAGACAGTGCTCTGTCACTTCAATGCAGCCGGAAATATGAAGGAAGAATTCATGAGTGAAGAGGGAGTGCAAATGAAAGATGCGTTTGATGTGAAGCTGCACCAGCGGCGCTCCCTCACCGCAGGAAAATATGCAGGTGTATTAGTGCTGAAGGTCGGCCTGCGACCGAGAACATCAATATTATCCATCACGTTCCCAGAACTGTAACTATGAGGTCCATCTGCTCGTGCTGCAGAAAGCAACAAAGGCTAAATTAAAATCCATTTCTCCTCATAAAATATTTAGATGCCTAAACTGAACAGAAAATGGAAATATTTCAGCAGATTTGTTTTTGCAATGTCACACACAGCCGGAAATTAAACAACAACAAAAAAAAACTGCCACAACAATAAATCTGCAGACAGAATAATTAGCAAGATTGATCATCTTGGTAAAGCTGCATTTTTTAGCTGGGAGACCAGAGGGATTCTGCCTGACATTGTGCATAGCAGGCCATTCTCGCAGTCTCCATACCAAAGGCATTCCTAAACATCCCCCCAGCTGAAGAATGGACTGAGGAAGGGGATCGAGGTAAACAGCAGCGACGTGTCAACAGGCCTGAAAAGTCCATGAATCTTGACCGGTCGGAGCTTTTAGAGGACAGAACCTAAATCATCATCAGACTCCAAATGTGTCCATGACCTGACAGGGCAAAGATTTTCCTGAATGAAATACAGCAGGGGGTGAAATGTATTGGATCATCTGTGTATTTTAACCAGATGAGACCTTGGAAAATAAAGGTGTAATGGATTTATGACTTTCAGCTTAAACAAGAGAAGGACAGAGAAATCAGCCGGTGGTGAGAACTGACTCATTTTCAACTGGATCAGTCTTTTAATTAGTCAGTATGCTTTGTCAAGCTTAAACAGATTACTGGAACACGATTTTTTAGTGTGGATAATGTTACCAAATAATGTTTAAATCAAAAGGAGGACAGCAATGCAAAATGGAATTAAAAATCAGACTATATTCATTACAATATATGTGGTCTGGGTGCAAAAACGAAAGAAAGAGCAAGACTTTCATCAGATCATAGGAAGGCTGAACAGGATGCAATACAGTCACCATGATTTATTCTTTTAAGATCTCAATTTCTGCTGATTATGCTGTATTTGGAGAGTTACTGTAAGGTTTTATATATCTAGAATATGACAAGGCAACCGTTTACACACTAGTTGTGCTAATTCCCAATATGCTAAAGCTCTTTTAAATCATCAACTCTGAAGTCAAAATAATAGAAAATCTCTGATTTCAAAGCAACTGCTCTCCCACACAGGAAGGGACGTCCCTGCTGCACTTAATATAAAATATTAAAGATCGCTGACAACACAAAGCTTTGAAAAAATATTTTAATTTGCTGCTTTTATAACTACTTATAGCTCTTGAAAATAAATACATTTCTGCAACTCAAGGTTTTTGAAAACTGAAAATCGGAAATTGGCCACTAAAATAAACTCTAAAGTTGCATCTCTAGTTTTTGCTTGAACAGATTTCAGGTCATCTAAACAGCAGCAGACTGACCTTGGACACATTTTGTGAAGATATTTAGAGAAAAATGAACTATGACTTCTTAGGAGTTTGACATTTTGTGGAAGCAAATGACTGAGGAACAACTAAGTGCAAACTACTGCATAGCATTAACCTTTGTCTGTCTTAAAATGTGCTTTGAAAGAGGCATTTCTGCTTGCCAAAAAGAGAACATATTGTTCTATAAACCTTTATTCACAGCCTCTGAAAGATTTCAAAGATGCATGTTATTCTTTTTCAAGGTTGACATAATAACAAAATTTAGATGTCTGAACTTCTGCTGTTGCACTCACCTTTCTTTTCTTCTTTTTAAAGGTTTTATTGGCTCTGGTGGCATTTATTTGATAGTTAGTTGACAGGAATGTTGGTAGCAAGAGAGGGGGAAGACATGCGGCAAAGGTCGCCAGGCCGGGAATCGAGCCTGCGACAGCCGCATCGAGGACATAGGCCTCCAAATGTGGGTTGTGCTTAACCCCTGAGCCACCACAGCACATCCACACTCACCTTTCTAAGAACAAAACCATTGGAGAGCTGCATGTCTGATCATATATTCTCTACCCGTGGATTTCATCATCCTCAACTTTTAAAACAAGATAAACAAGCAGACGCAGAGTCATGAATTTATAACAACTACGTGAAACTAGAGCTCGACGTTGGAAATATTTGAAAATGGGTCTAATGGGAAGTGACAGCAGTGTCGATGGCAGATGTAACAGTCCGGTGGCTTTGTGCATGCAGCTTTAGGCACCAATTTGCAACATGCTGAGAGAAGAAATTAGGTTGTATTTCACCAATGCTGAAACACACACACATATTAATGCCCTGTCACACCAGGGGGGCTTAACACCAATAACTACCCCGCCTCGCAGAATTATTCATACCCCTTTAACTGTTTCACACCAACAATCACAAACTGCTGTGTATTTTATAGGAAGCTTACTGACGACAAAATGTAAATATCATTTCTGATTAGGTTGGTACTTGAATCAATTTTTTTGTATTGTAACTCCAAGCTGCAAATTGAATACTGACAAAAGCACTTGTGATGCCTTTGTTCTGAAAATATGAGTTTAGGACTGGGTTCACAATTGATAAAGCTTCAGCTTGCACCTCTTCGATCAATTTGGATTAATGTTTAGTGACCTATGTTTATTACAAATGACCAAAACAAAAATAAAATTGGATAAAATTTAGCCAAGGAATCTTCATGAATCATCACATTAGTAGACAGAGTCTATATTACGTAAACTTAAGGTTTTCACCATCTTGACAACGAGGTAACTATTAGTTGTGCATTTCCCCATGTAAGGAAGAGTAGCAGGAAGAAAAGTCATTAATGTGACAAAGTTAAGCTGTCTTGTTATCACTTAACCAGAAACTCGTGGCTGAGGCATAACAAAGAAAGGGCTGCTGCCATGTTTTCCTGTAATGGAAGAATTGGGTTAAGCAAAACATGTCCTCCATAGTGGTTCACGCTGTCGAGAATACAAGATATCGCCATCGCAGTAACAGGGTAATTTTCAAATATATTCCAAGTGTTGTGAACTTACATTTTTCATTCTAATGTAATATTTATCCACTTGGATTCAGTCTCCAAATTGCTAGGGGCAACAGGGTGATGAAAGTACAGATAAGAGAGCAAAGAGAAAAAATAACATTCACAATAACTCCTGTTGAGCCTGCAATGTTTATCATAATGATCATAATCGCCACCGCTTGGTTTTCTATTCAATTGATATTGATTGAGATGTCCAAAAAACTGTCTTTGTTCATGTTCACTCTTGCAAATTTCAGTCAAGTCTGTGTTCTTCCTGATGTTAAAACTTAAACTTGTACTGTCTCTTTTTGATTGTGCTTTGGACACTAAAACATTTTAGTGTTTCTGAATATCTCTTAATGTCTTGGACTGTGCTCTTGGAGGAAGACGCAGCCAAACTTGCGCATGTTGGTGGTTGTTTTGTAAACTGTTTTCTTTACAGTGTAATGACTGATTTCAAATGGTTAGAGATCTCCATAAATCCTTGCCAGACTCATTACGCTGCAACAATCTTCTTTTGTAAGGCTTCAGACATCTATTCTGTGTTCACTCTCACTTCAACAATCTGGACCAAACCAGGTTAGATAACGAGGGCAAGCCTCCTTCAAAATACTAAGAATCTGTATAGATGAAATTATTCAATATTGAAATTTATATAAAATATTCATAGGTCCAAGCATGTTAAAATTTCTATCATACAATGTCCTCACTTTTCCATAACTGTACTTTAAAGCAATGTTAAATGTTACAAAAACAGGAAATTGTGACATCGAGCCTGCATGGAAGCTGTACACAATACATTTAAATTTATTTCTGCAATATCCATGTATCTGTGATCTTTCCTCTAAGTGACTTTCCCTAATATCGCCTTAATTAAAGCAGTAGGAGAGGCGAAGCCCACAGAAACGCCACCACAGTGTCAAAGGACACTTGTTGTTCATACTCCACTGACCCCGTCACATGCAAATGGGCCACCTAAACAACCAACAATCAGCCGTAATTGGCAACAACTAATGCCACCAACAGACCTCAACAGAATAAATTAGTCATGAATTTTAATTTATATTACAAGACAGTGAAAGAAAATCCTTTAAGAAGTGTCAAACTGATTTCCATATTAAAAGAACAGCATTCATTATTTATCCTTCATTACCACTGAAAATATCACATCAACGTTCTCGGGTCGCTGAAGCGCAGTGTTCCAGGAAAAGGAGAGATTGGAGGAGACAAACAACAACAAAACAAAGGGTGAGACAGACACACAGCTGGAGAAAGAGAAATGAGTTTGGGAGCGGATCAAGTGGAAAAAAGGGAGCAAGCGAAGAGAGAGAGGATGAAAACTGGAAAGAGGTGAATTTTGAGCACATTAAAAAGATGTGATGCATGGACGGACGGACGGACGCGGGAAAAAGGTGAAAATTATTAGTGTTTTGGCTTCTTTAGAGCAGTGAACAGCCAACAAACAGACGGCTGATCAGTTAAGGTGTTATCTCTCGCAGATGCTGGACTGAGGAGGACGGGAGGCAGGGGGGCTGTGAGGTGATAATTGGCGATATGTTTACCTGGCTAGTGCATTCAGCCCTCAACCCAACGCCAACTAAACACACACCAGTGCAGGCATAAGATTTGGGCTTTGATACATTATTCCAGATACCCTCGTCCAAAAAAATAAAAATAAATAAATCAAAAATACAGCCTTTAAACCTTCTTCTGTAAATTTCATGCCGGCTACGCGCCGAAAAAACTTGAAACCGTGTGTTTACATTTCAGGATGAAATATGTAATTCTCCAAACCTGCAGGGAGTGCAGCCCATTTTAAAAACAGAAGCTCTGAAATGTTGAGCTCACAACTTGCTCCAATAACCGTATGGGAGTATATCATAACACTTAAAGCTGCCGTAGGTAACTTTTATAAAAACTGTCATTATGTTTGGACAGTATAAGAAAGACAGATAATCAGTAAAAAAAAATCACGCTCCTCTGCCTACTTTGTGTGGTCCAGATCCAGGAGGGTCTTATTGCTGTCAATTGAACTTGTGTATGCGCTGATCTCACCCACTCCTTTGCACACTACTCCCAAACCATTATTATGTAAATAATACATAAAACCAAATAAAACATTAAATGTGTACTTTTTATTATTATTCCTGTATTTTTTTCCATTTTCTGAGGAAGCATTTACCCTACAAAAATTAATTAAGTTCAAGTTAAATGGCACTAAATAATCAGATTTTAAAATTTTAATAATGCAGCCAGAGGAAATTTTTTATTTTTCTGAATTGTCAGTTAATTGGGTTGTATCTCCTTTAAAAATATTTTTCTTTAAATATAATAGCCGATTTTTGAGACTATGTTGTTCACTCTTAGTCTTTGTGTGTTTTCACACCTGAAAGTCCGATAGACTAGGTTCGCTTGGAGACAAAAGTTGCAACATTTCTTCCATTTTCATTTGGTTGGATTTGCCTTCACACTGCACTCTCTGAGATGAATCAAACCATTGAGAAACCTGTTCACCTCCTCGCCTGCAGGGGCGCTGCACAAAGAACTAACAAAGAAAACAACACAAAAAACTTGGAAGATGACATGGAGCTCAACTGTCTTCTTTATGAAATGTAAACAAAAATAGAGTAGCGTCAGATTTTAGCAGTTGTAGTTGCAGTTGTTATCTTTAGTCAAAAATCACAAGTCATTTTTCCCACTAGTGCTGGACTCGCATGTTTGTTTTTGTTGTATTTACCAAGAATTCCCTGGCTCATATTTCATTTCCTGTCGTTGAAGAGGTCTCTAGTTTCTTGGTATTCACATATCCATTTGAACCGCACCAGAGTTCACTTCAACCAAACCGAGACCGAGGGTTTAATGTGAACCAGAGTTTGTTTTTTAGTATGTATCAGAGTTCAATTACACATTCACACCTTCCCAAAGGAACCATAGTTCGATTGAACGGATGGTGTAAATGGACACTTTGAGGGAGTTCTGATCAGACAAAATGAAGTTGACACTTTGCCTATAAAAAAATTAGAAAAATTGACGAAATAGCTTTAAGGTAGTAGCGTGAACCTTTTGCTGATTACTGTTTAAATCAAGTCATATATATGATAGCAATAAAATAGACCTTTCAAAAGATATCTGAAATACCTAACATGTTCAAAATAACACGAGGCAATAAGATCCCATGGCTTATTAATTAACACCAAATACCACAGTATATCTGAGGAAGGCTTAACAACATTGGCATATTACTCAGCCCTAACAACACACAAGGCAATTATTGTACTGCCAAGACGAGTTTTGCCTCCTCCCAAACAACACACAGACACGCAGACAAACAGGTAGATTGACACAAGAGTAAAACCAATCCTAATGCCTGTCCTGTGGAATAATAACACAGCTGCCCTTGCCAGCTGACCTCTTATAGGCCAACCAGCCTGTCTATCAAACTAATGGGGTGGAACGCTGGCATATTGCTTCCCTACAATCCCTCGGCAAAGCCGGGACACTCATTTACTTCAGTCAGCTTGTTGCCAAGGCAACATTTAGGATGGGTCTGTTGTTGGATGGACCCACAAACATGCAGACACACACACACCTTCACATATGCACACATGAACTCTTGCATACATTGTCACAGAAACATATCGCAATCTGATCAAAAGAAATAAATGTGCACCACATGCGAAGCCAATAACGTGACCCATTACAATCAGCGGTGAAACAAACAAATTTATGTATGACGCCGGGAGACAGGCAGCTCTGCCTGCATGTGGAAGGCACACAAAGTACCCCTTTGCCACTTTTCTCATCTCCACACCCCAAAACCAATCTACCACTCTCTCCCTTCATTCACAATACATGCTCTTTTGTTCATTTGTTCTAAAAAGCGAGCAGACAAGCCTATTCTCTGCTCGTATTTGTCTCCGAATACAGATGAAGAGAAAGCAGAGAAAGAGCGAGCTGCAGACACATGGGACCACAGCCGAGGGACTTTCAGCACATGGTATCAAGCCCCATCCTCGCTCCTGAGGATTGATTATAGATGTCAGCTCACACAAATTCAGTGGAGCTATTCAGCTCTGCAAGAAAATCCAGAGAGAAAAGATTCAGGCTCCCCCACCCCACCCCACCGTCGCCAACAAATTAGAAAATGCAGGAAGCTGAATTTTAATTGAGAACCTGCTCATCTATTGTAGGCAGTGCCTGAATATCTTGAAAGATCCAAATCAGTGAAATGCCAGCAGTGTCTGCATGACTGCTTCACTACCAGCTAAAACATGCCTCTTTAATGGGGTGGTATTATGTATTTTTCAGGCACACGGTGCCATTTTATAACATAATCAAGTAACTTTGTTACCTTCAGTTGTTATGAAAATGCTGTATAGATCAAATATAACTTAAAAGAAATTTAACTTCTCAATTTGACGGCTTGAAATTGGTCTCTGACTCTTTAAGAAGCTTTTATTCTGTCTGATACCCAGCTTCATCATAACAATGTTCTTTATTATGCCGTTTTCAGCCATTTTGAATGTTTCACTAAGAAGTAGTTTGCATGATAAACTCAGCAGACTCACCGTTTCACTGGATTTTTGTTCATTGCTGAACTAATTGTTGAGCCGGATGTCTTAAGATAATTTTGATTTTAGGAAAATCCCATTGGCTTTTATACCGATGACTGAAGTGCATGAGATCGATTCCAGTTCCTGTTTTAAACAGGGAATATCACTGCACATAAAATTTGACTGTATTGAAGAATTGGTTGCAGAAGAAGAATGCATGGAGGAACTACAAGTAACTGCAAAGTTTGACCTTAAAATTGTTATTTTTCCTTGTTTTTAGAGGCATATTTAACATTTTGCTTATATTCATATTATTACATTGAAGGGCCTTCCTGATATTTGTGTTTCCCAAGCATCACTTGAGTTGCAAAAATGTGGATCTGCACAGCCGACCCAAACCCACACACAAAAAAACAGCCGGTTCTGATAGCGACTGTACATCTCCTCTGGTGAGATGCCTTTCATGAGAACAGAAATGATAGAATAGGAATATCCTTTACTGTCCCTCAGTGAGGTAATTCAGGAGCACCAGCAGCAAAGAGAAAATGGAAGCCTGCACAGAGGTAAAAATAAAAATAAAACTGTAAGCAAGAGCAAATTTAAAGGATAAAGAAGACTGCGCGGGTTCCCAAATGGCAAATTCAAAGAATATGAACTGAGTATGATAATTTTATAGATTTTCTAAGTGTTAAAATGTGCCTGAACTGCAGGTATAAACTGGGAGATAATAGTTTTGCCATTGTGCGACACTTTTCCATTTCCAGGTGATGGTTTTAACAGAGTGCTGTTATTTATTTAAAATATTTTAAGTTTGGGATGTGATCTAATAAGCTTTAAACCTGACATGTCTGCTGTGTTTGTTGGTCTCCATGATGCTGCTTCTTCACTAATGTTCTCACAGAACAGCTGGTTTTCCAATGTGGACTCGTTATGAGGCACTGGAAAGTAACTGACTGTACTGGATTTAAGTATATCAGAGTAACAGGAATTAAATACATCATGCGTCTTTTTAAGAATCTCTTTTGGAAGTAGATCTGGTCAAGAAGGACATTTTCTGGCTGGCTGGCTGGCTGGTAAATGTGACAAAATGTGAAAAATCAAGGCACTGCATTTCATTAAAATGTCCTATAAAGAATCAAAATGTTTTCTTTTCCGCTGCTATGCAACATTTAGAATCAGGTGTCACATAATCAGAATGAAACTTCTAGAGAAATCCAACACCAGTCAAGCAACTTTGAGTCTGGATCATAAATGCACCAAATGAACAAAGGCTGGCTGTAATGGGAGGTTAATGGGAGCCATGTTGCTGCTCACAGAGGTCAGGAGACAATCCCTCCAGAGATAAGAAGGGGCACAAAAACCACAGCTGTCAAGGCAAAGCTCAAATGATGCTGCAGAAGCCAGAGTTAGCCAAATCATGTGGGTCTTAGTGTTCCTTTGTTGCAAAGAGCAATCTTCTTCCACAGCCCACAGCAAGGAAGCACTGTTCATGGAGCAGTTCATATTGCCGATGTGTAATAAAGGGACTTTGGGAGATGCAAGGAATTCACAAGCCCGACGCAGTGGATCAGTAACAGGCTGCTGCTCCTCTTATCCACTATACTTTAAGTACTGTGCAATAAAAATTGTGCAACACGAGGTGTTGCTTTGTCCTGTCAGTAGCGTTCATCCAGTCATAAGCTTTTGTAGCTAAACAAAGGATTCCGGAAATTATTAGGTGGCAAGGAATAAGCAGACAGGGTTAAGCCTATCATGAATTATGTGAGCTTGAATAGTCTCAGAAATAATGGTGATCAACGACTCGGCCGACTTCCTCTTCTCACCTTGTGCCAATATCAATTTTACATTAGCATTATTAGCAGCAATTGCTGCTTAACCACCGTCCTGCCTTATTCAGATTATTAGGCTTTCCCTCATCCTGAGTAAAATCAAACTGTGCAAATTGGCTTTGTAACCTTCTGTGATGTGAAGGGAAGATGCTCCAACCTGAAAGTAGCTAGATGGTTCTTAGAGGTATAAAACATACAAAATGTGTCCTAAATAAAGAGGAAGAAAGGGAAACAAACAACATGGTCAATGTTGTAGAAGAGAAAACCTTTCTGTATGTGTTGAGGTGTAAAAAAAATGGAGAGAAAATATTTGTGTGCAACAGAATATTGTAGCAGGTTAGTGTGTTAGATTGTTAGATTGGTGGAAACATGTTGTCCACCCAGTGTTTGTCATTTAAATGAAAGCATTTGCATGCATTAATCCAGCTGATCTAGAACATCATGGGAATCTAATTACAGTTTAGGACATTTGGAAATATAAACATGGTATAAAAGGCTGCTTATTTAAGCAGTTTTATATTCTTAGAACTCCATAGGGGAATTTCTTGCTATCTAAGCCATAATAATCAGGGATTGCCAAATGATTTTCTGCGTTTACCAACAGGAGTAATAATTTGAGTCTGTCTGGTGCTAAGCAAGGATTGCACAGTGGATTTTCAGAGATAATAAGGTAAAAATATGTTTCTCTGTGGTGCTCTTTTCTCTTCATCACAAGATGTTTCTACACCTAAATATTAACCTTGTAAGTCTGGGAATCGACATTCCTATGGAAAAAGGTTGAAGTTGTGTCTTTGAGCCATTTCTGTGTTTATTTGTCCGTCTGCTTTAGATTATTTCCCACTGAGATACTCTTTGGTGACCCATTTTCAAATGTAAAGTAGAAGTCATTTGATCCATTATGTCTTTGTTTTCCAAATAGTTAAAGACGCCATGCACAAGATCTTAGGATACTGGTGATGAACTCATGCTTGCCTGGCTCCTCATCCAGCTTCGTTTCTCACAGTTGCAGTAATTTTAAATCTTTTAAAATTTTTACTTAAGCTATTGGGTCAAAATTTAAGTACATATTTTCTTTTATGTAATTCATAAGAATATAAACAAACATCTGCTTTTACTTGATTGGCATGTCCAAACATATTTCCTAATGTGAAGAAAAGCTCCATGAAATGAGTCTCTATGTCATAGAAATGTTTAAATTAATAATTTTAAAGTTCCAAGACACTCAGAAAACTTAAAATAAATCAAATAATTTGATACAGATTTGAGAAACAAGTAGATGGGCCACTAAGTGGAGCAGAGGTTTTATCCACACTAAAATAGATTCAGACTAAGGGGCGGATTTTTTTTATTATTATTATTATGACGCCCCAATGAAAGATTAATTTATTTTTGGTCTTTTATAAAGAGGTGCCAACATTTGCAGAGTGTGATGTGATAGTCAGAGTGAATGGATCAATAAAGTAATTTTAGAAGATGAACAGCGCCACTAAGTCTTACTACTAAGGCTTAAAAGCTGAGGTAATATCAATGTAAAAGTTTTAATTATCTCTAAGGTAATGACTGCAAGACTTAGCTTCTCAAACATTGTTTCCATGTCCTTTAATTCATGGTTAGTGTTAAATCTGAGTAGAAACCCCCAGAAAGCTGTAAAATGTGCTATTTGTTGCTTTGTGGTAAAAATCAGTGATACCCTGGGGGTAAACTGTACTGTCATCTTTCATGACTGCACTACAGATGAAAGGAGACACTGCTGCTTCCAACCATTGGAGATTGTCTACTTTGTCTTGAAAAAAACAAACAGGTTTGGCTTCTCATCCTAACAAAGTGAAAAACACAAATCAAAGGTAAACTCTGATATATATGATCAAAATGACACTCATGTTCTGGGGATTTTTGCTAAATTCATTTAAAATCAAAACAACGCTGAACCTAAATTATTAAGAGATGTGTAGGGAGTGAAATAAAAGCAGAATGAGGGGCAAAACATTTAGACCATCAATCATGTGTCGTCACAGATGCCGCCATCTGAACTGTGTGCTGATTAGCCAGATGGTCTCTGTCCTCTTTAGCCCAAAGGATTCAGTGTCCATGATTTCAAAATGTTAAATTCATCCGAGCATAACATTGTCTTTCCCTCGGTTTCAGTCCACCTCAGATAAACCCTGAGAACGCCTCTGCATTCTTTTCTTAATGGCTTTTAAGTTGCGTTTGTGCCTACTGTTACAAACTGCATTCCTGAACCCATACAATGGCTTTCTCTTTTCAATATCTCTGTTATGAAAGCAAAGCCTCACAGGTGCCTGAGGATCACGGCCAAGTGATATTAGTTTTTAAGCCAGTCCATTGCAGAAAGTTTATTTCTTCCAGGATTATGGGAGACTTTCTATGTATAACCAGTTGGAAAATAGTAAAATGTGCAGCATTTAAATGAAATGTAAATGTAAGTGAAGCAAGGCAGGAGCCATAAGGTCAGATGTCAGAGGGAATTTGTTGTTGCTTTTTTAAACAGTGTAAAATGTTAACTTTACTTTTAGTAATAAAATTATGAAAAACATTTTAAATACTATGTTAACCAAATTACTTGTTCTGAAAATGCTTCCTGTTTAATAAGTGGCTGACTTTGCACTATGACACCTTGAAATTGGGTTTCTGTCTCTTTAAGAAGCTCCTTCTCTTCAGCACCTAATTAGAATAATGCTCCTCCATGATGCCATCTATAACCATTGCACTGAGGAGTAGTTTGTATGATAAGCTGATAGCCAGGCGCTTGCTTATTGCTGCTGCTGCTAGTCTAGTGGAAATGTGTGAGAAAGTTGCTGTGCTGGTAAAATTTAAAGATGACATTAAACTTAATTCTATCAGGCATATCAATAAGTCTTGTTTCCATAATAATTGTAAACAATTCTTAATGTCTCAAACCATTTTCAGCTCAAAAAGAATATTTATTGTGAGATGCTTCATCAAGATCATAACTTCCATCATCAATCATTGAAAGGTCTGTGTTTTAAAGGAATATTTATATAAATCAGTGAAATAAATATATACTTATGCTGATTTTGACTACTTTGGCGTAAGTAGTGCACTCCACACAGTCTTTTTATACTATAAGTTGTTTATTAAGGTCTTGAATAATTCTGAAGGGCATCTGTGAACTTCAGCTGCTTTTTTATTGAGGCACTTATTTTCAATCCAGTCCTCTCAGGGCGGCATGTTTCAGGAAAAGATGTAGCTGTGGTATGACTGACAAACAGCGCAATGACAATATTGATTGTGATGTGAGTCACATTTCCAGCGTTCCTCTTTCTCTTCCACCATCACATCGTCTGTGCCACCGTGCAGCACAAATTTAGATTTTATTGCCAAGGTCCAAGTCCTTCTATATGTCTATTTTCAGATGGTTTGCTTGTTCACTTCAAAATCACAACCATCCAAGCGCAGGAATGGACCTGAATCAAGAGGCATCAAAGTGCTTATTCAGCTTAGCAAAGAGCAGAATTTTAAATTACATCCACCCAATCTGGACGCCGGTGTTCTCATTACATCTTCAGTGTTTTTATTGTTTTGAGGACATAGAAACAGACTTTTTCTCAGGGAGTTACAAATGTGTCCAGTGGACTACATGCACCTGAGAACTCAACACAAAGAGTATGAATTTATTATAGAGCCATATTTAATAATGTTGCATGGTGTGGTTGGTATGGCTTATTGTTAAGGCCTGAATAAAAACACAACATTTCAGATACCTCCACTGTGAAGAACAATATTTGGAGTCTTCATGTTTCTTCTTTGGTGCAAGGCTGGCATGGCTATGTAATTACACTAATTTAACTTCTTTTTTATCAACGACAGCCAATGTATTAGCTTGAATCTGTTTGTAATTATGGTGTTTGCAATTAATAAAAAAGTGCAAAAATATTAAATTTCAGATTCTTGTTCTGCTAAATTGTCCGGTATATGTGGAAAACACTCAGTTTATGAACAGAAGGTTGTTTAAAACGGGGGTATGATGTATTTTCCAGGCATATAGTGATATTTTATACCACAATCAAGTAACTTCAATTGTTATAAAAAGGCGTTACATATCAAAAACAAGCAAGCAAGCCAGTTTTGATCCCTTTATACTGGTCTCTGTCTCTTTAAGAAGCTTATACTCTTTCTGATACTCCCCCTTCTGCCGTCAGTGTTAATTGCTGCTGCCACTAGTCTGGAGGATCTGAATGGGGAAGGCATGAAGGGATATCATGTGACGAGGAAGTGCAGCTGAAAACTGCGGAAGAGCTTCAGGTAAATAGGTGGTGCTTTGTGGCAGCAACACTCCAGGTATAATTATGAGGAGGAAATGACATAATGACACAATATAAAGCTCAAAAGGTTAATTTTGCATAATATCCTACAGATCAAATAAAAAAAAAACATGTCTATTTAAATGGCAACCAGTGTCCAAAAAAAGTCAAAAAGAGAATAAAAAGCTAAAAAGCTTGTATTAGTTCTGCCTGGGAACATATAAAAATACGTGCAAAGTGTGAACACTCTGATGCTAAAACTGCAAAATAAAATGCTGATTGAAAAATATAATTTTAAAGTCTTGCAGTCTAATTACCCAGTCCTCTTCTGGTTTTATTTTCTATTTATAAAAATCTATCAAATCAATGAAACATTGACAAATGCTGAAATAAATGAACAGCTGCCTGACACGGACATTAAAGCGGGTTCGTTTCCTGCTTGTTGTTGATGCACCGCCGCCGCCGGAGCGCGGCCCTAGTCTGCATTGACGAGTGGAAACAATGTCGGCAGGTGTGTATTTGATCAAACTGAATGACATTTACCCAGGTACCCTTGAGACTGAGTAAGCACTGTAAGGACCTTTTGTTGCCTCACCTCTGACTAAAAAAAAACAATCTCAAAAGCTGAGTGAATGAGAGCTGTGTAACTCAGCGTACAGTGGGAATGGCGACATATTCCAGATGATGTTTGTGTGTTTTTCCCCACTGGGCTCGGCTCGTACATCTGTCTGTCCCCAGCGACCGACTCCAAAGCACTATTGGACCTTTTGTTGCTTTTGTCTGTCTTTTTCTTTTTGTTCTAAGCATCATTTGCCTCCTATTTCTTTTGTTTTTTTTCCATTCTTCACTCATCTCTACCCTCACCTCTCTCTAATTAACACCTACTGCAGGCTCTATCTGCCGTGGTAAACCCCCAGGGACGGAGCTGGAAAAGGAGACGGTGAGAAGGAAACAAATACAATGAGACTTCAGAGAAATCAACTGAGAAAGTGAGAAATGGGAAGCAATCAGATTCAGAATGGGGCTGCTGGGTACGAGATGTGGTTCAAAAGTATAAACTAAACCAGTTTACCGTGCTGTAAAAAAGTACTTGCCCCTTTAAAGATGTCTTATTTTCTTTCTTTTTTTAACCTTATTTAAAATCAAATAAATTATTGCATCAAAGACAACCATAATTCATACAAAGTGCAGTTTTCAAACGGTTATTTTATGTATTAAGGAAATAAATAAATGAAGTCAAGTCTCAAGTCCTTTGCTGCGAGACTCGAGACATGGCTCGAGTCTTTTTTAAACCAAGTTTCAGAGAGAAACCTTTTGGGAACGCCCACCATGAAGGTGTGAAGTCCTCCACAAGTGCAGAAAACACGGCTGCAGGGTTTATTTTACATATTCATGGGCCAATAACAAAAATGCGGATGACGTCTATGAAAATAACCTGGGCTTCCATTACACCTGAGCAGAACCAGAGGTTCCAAGTTAGGCTGCACTGATGCAGTAACTCATAAAGAAGGAGTCCCAAAACAAGCAGTGAGTCAATAGAAACACTCAGAAATCTGACATTTCTAATGTTCCTCCAATCAAAACAATTCTGCAAAGAAGAGTGGGCCAAAATTCATCTAAGGTGATGGTAAAGAAAGACTGTAATGAGGATGGGACAGCCAGTTAGTTGTTTAGAATTACTTTTTTACTTAAACATAGACTAATCTGACCATTGACATAAAATAAATGTTTGAAAACAGTTTTTTTGTTTTTATTAGGGCTATTTTTGCCTGATACAAAAATGTGTCAAATGATCTGAAACATCTGTGTAAAAAAACAAAAGCAGTAAGAGGGCAGCACTGTATATCCACCTTAATGCAGCAGTCAGATGAATACACATAATCAACTGCTCTCCATAAACCATCTGTCTCTGCAAATCCAAAAGAGACCAGGAGACGACATCAAACGCTGCCAGAGATCTCGGGGCACTTCACTGTTCGCGTGCGTGACGTGATGGGAGGTGAGTGGGCCGCCCCTTCTGATGCATCGAGCTGGTTGTTAAGGAGGCAGGGTGGAGCCTTAGTGTGCATGAAGACACTGAGGACTTCACTGGATCATTTTTAGCCAAGCAAAGCCACTGTTATACGCTGATAAATGAACACAGCGAGGCAGGCACGCTGGTGTGTCCTAAATAGTTCACCACAGCGGCCAGGAACACACGCAGGGACGAGCAGAAACTAATTGGAAAGGAAAAAATGGCAGCATGGTGGAGCGAGCGGGTGGGTCTGAGAGGCTGAAGCTGTTTGAGTGAACAAAGACAAAGAAAACAACCACAGGCAAATGCTCACTCCTCAAATTTGCAAACTCCAACGTACGCACACACACACACACACACACACACACACACATGCACACAGGCTGTGTAAACGGTGTGTGTCCTTAGCGAATGCAGGCACTGCATTAGTAGTGTAGATTTATTACAAATATTGATTAACCACGGACGACTCAACATCACACTTGCGTTGCAAAGCACTGAGTCAACAATACGTAGAAAAATGACTGTTTATATCCGCAGCACTCACACAACAATAAATTATGAACTATTGACTTTGCACCTGTGTGCACCAACATGGAGGGAGGAAACGAGCAGACAGGCGCACGCTGAGCAGCATGCAAAGGCACCATGAACACCTGCCACAACAAAGACCTGCCTGTTACCGAACACAAAGGAAAATTCACACCAAAAACACCCACAACTGGAGCCATCGAATTAAGAGAGGTTTATTCTTGAAATAAATCCTCTGGCTGTGATTTATGGTGGTGTCTTTGCATTCAGTTCATGCTAGACGGTAAACAGTCAGACAGGTTGGTACTCACCTCCACCTCCTCCGAGCAGGCTCTTATTGGCTGAAAGAGAGGAGAAGAAAAGAGCTTTTCAACATGACTGATGTATGCAGAGTCTAATGGGTTTAACCTTTTGACACTGATTTTGATATAAACCAACAAAAACACATTCAGATTAGAGGATTTGCTGCTAATGCTTGTGTCTGCAGCTTGTTGTTGGAGCCATCTCAACCTAATTTGATCAATGTTTCTACAGCATTATTTCCTTTATTTTCCTCAAAAATAGCCGCTGACAATAAAAACCCATCAAACATATTTTGTCTCTTCTTTTTAATAAAAAAGAAAAAAAGAATCCTGTTTCTTTTATTATCTGAAAGGAAAATCACAGATTAACAGCAGCAAAAGTATAATAAACTACAGCACACAAATGTACACATTATGAGGCAATAAAGTATAAAAAAAACCCTCTGAAGTAAACAAAAACAAACATAATACAAAGTGAAACCCTGTGTGTTCTTGTTCAAACGTTTAAACAACTAAAAACGCCAAAAAACCTTGGCGTTTTTAGATGCTTGCAATATTTCCTTTTTCAAACAGAAATTAAATTAATCCACAAAAAACAGGGTCCAACTTGTTAGTCCTCTTAATGCTTCCAGCCCTTTCTGGATGTTTATTTTGTTGGATAACAGCCTACAGGCTTTGGCTGTAGTTTTCGACTAGCTTTCTGACAACCCTGAGGAATCCCAGCTTGTTCTTCGGCCAAATTATTTGATGACCTTCTGGCATGAAGCTTCATCTTCACTTCACCCCAGATCTTGGTTTAGGGCTTCAAGTCAGTCAAAACTTTATTGTTCTGGAGGTTCTCTGGAGTGTCTATGAACTCCTTGGCTTCAGGTTTTTGCCTCATTTGTTCTGTGTGGATCTGCTTGAATTTTGTGGAGACCTTTTTGTTTTAATCCTGCGCCCTCTTGGCAAATAAGTCTGAGCCAAATGTTTGCTTTGCTTGATGCTTTCCCCCCAAAAAAATACCCAGTTTAACCTTTATGATCTTTGAGCATCACAATGTTAAAATCAATGGTCATTAAAAAGTTTTAGTTGAAGAATTGTAATTAATAACAATCAACCATATTTTAATTCAAAACCGTATTTTCCGCACTATAAGGCGCACCTAAAAACCTTAAATTTCCTCCAAAGCCGACAGTGCGCCTTATAACCCGGTGCGCCTAATATATGGACCAATATTGAGCCACAACAGGTCTAGCAACTACGGTAAGCAGCTGCCGACTTCATTTTCCCGCGCAGTGCATGCTGGGATGTTGTCAAAAAACTGGTTTGTTAATAAAGTTTGACTGACACCATGTTCTCCACAAACATGCTGTGCGCGAACGGAGAAGCGTGACCATCGTCCGGCCGCCCCATTCCAGTCTGAAGGTTCTCCTCGCGACCGGAATCGGACTGTTTTGTTGACATTCTTTATGTCAACAAAGTAGCTTTAGACATTTATCCAGG
>CAEGAF010078054.1:0-20328 GCA_903067075.1 Micropoecilia bifurca
CACGTAAGTGACGTTATTGCTTGGATTTTACGGCGCCACCTTAAATCCCCGAACTTCACATTTTAAGGGACAAATAAACTCAATGCGACTTGGATGTAACGAGTAACGCGACAGTTTTGTAGAAATGTAGTGAAGTAGAAAGTACAGATACTTACTGTAAAATGTAGTGGAGTAAAAGTAGAAAGTACCCATTATTAAATCTACTTAAATAAAGTACAGATACACGAAAATTGTACTTAAGTACGGTAACGAAGTACGAGTACTTCGTTACTTCCCACCACTGATTAAGACCTTGTAGTTTCAGGTCAGAGTAAGCAATTAATGATCACCGGTGTTTGTGAGACCAGGTTTCTATTAATGTCAATTGCTGTGTTCATCCTCGGCTAAGCATTTACAGTCATTCTCCAATTAAATTTCTCTTTTACTAGATTTCCAAGTCCAACTAATCTGATTCAGCACACACTTGCAGAGGTTTAAATGGCATTCATTGGGAGACTAATCCTATCACAAAATGTTTATCTTGGCTTATTTTGGCAATCTGCCCAGACATTATGATGCATGTTTCTGTAGGGAAACTGTCAGGGTGAGTGAAGGTTGTTCAAAAGACATGAATATCTCATCAAACAAAAAGTGTTTATTCAAATTATCTATTTTTCCAGCAAATATTCAGTAATCCTTTGATTCCCTCTGGCATATTCATCTTAAGAATGGGTCCTAATTAATGAGGCTTTTCAATTGTGACAACCATTGTTTGATACATATTCATAATTGTTCCTCCTCTATCACTGAACCCTCTCTAGAATCACTGAACCAGTTATAAACCTGTGGATTTTGATAACAAAAAGTATAACATAAGACATTGATGTTCTTGGAGTTGCTATTCTACTATGATATTGTGCACAGCGGTGAATTTGCTGCTCTCTGCAGCTGCCTCATTTGTATTGGGTAGACAGCCTGTTGTGCATAAGGCAGAGACAAATCCCCTAGAGTACTACCAGCTGTATACAACATATGCCTCATAGGTTGCACACCACATGCATCCACAAAATGACACCTTCTTTCTTCCTGATAAAATCCTTGTCGAGGTTGGCACACCGATTTAATTATATCCAAATCCCTAATCGGGATCTTCATTGTTTTGTATATTTTCTGGCAACAAATTCCCTTAGTAGACCTATTTAATCATAACAAAAAATGTTGATGTCTCAGTTCATGAGCTTTTAGTTTGAAATTGCCAATGCTTTTCCCAACTTGTTTTAGCAGATTTGTCTCTTAAATTGCTCTAATTTTCTCCAAACAGAAAAACAGAAATGTTCAGTTTGTTTATTAAATCCTTAACAGCAGTTTCTACTGTAGAGTTTACTCTATGTGCCAGACATAAAGAAGCAATTTGTAAACTTGTTTTGCCATTCACATCGAGTCGGTGTGGTAGTTAGCAGTGCTGCTTGACAAAAAGTCTCCTGGACAAATAATGATACAATCTCAAGTATTTTTCAATTAAGTCAGCAAAATGTTGAATATCTGCATTTTAATTCATTTTCCTTTTATGGTTTTCTGTTCTTATTAGTGAAGCAAACAGTATGGTGGCACAGGTTGCCTTGATAGCAGATGAGGATGGGAGGAAAATGACACCAATAAACGAATAGAGATAATAGAAACGAAATTAATGAAGGTAATAATGATAGTATGCAATAATAATTGTTTTGATTATATTTATATATGAATGGCAATTAAATAGTATTGAAAAGAAAATAATAGATCTAAGAATAGCAAAAATATCATTCTTTAGGTTCTGAATGCTTTTTGCGTGTTATGTTGCTTCCAGGTTTAAATGTTGTGTCAGTCTGTGTGTGTATTCTAGAGCCAGAAACGGTCTGTGTTAAGTTGTTCAAGGGAGAGGAGAGCACCACTAAAGTCTGGCAGTTATTACACTTGAAAAATGTATGTAATTTCAGAGTTAGCCACCAAAATATATAAGATATACGACTAAAAGAGCAGCACTTCACTGACATCTCTAACGTAATGTGAACCAGTAGGGTTGTAAAATAGCAGCTAACATGTGTGGGTAAAAGCTAATGGGCCAGTTTGGGCTGCATATCAACAGTAGTAAGACTTTTCCACACCAGCTGGAAGACATAATTAGTATGTAAAGAAACCTGCTTAGATGACATTGGTTACTAATCTTGTAATAAACATGTTTGGTTCCAAAATACTCGTTAGCTCAGCTCTGGAGAAATACACAATGAACTTAATGAAAAAA
This sequence comes from Micropoecilia bifurca, assembly GCA_903067075.1. Classification (NCBI taxonomy): domain Eukaryota; kingdom Metazoa; phylum Chordata; class Actinopteri; order Cyprinodontiformes; family Poeciliidae; genus Micropoecilia; species Micropoecilia bifurca. The sequence goes on from CAEGAF010078054.1 coordinate 2,261, forward strand.
AAATCTGGAGACAGAGCTTCAAATTTATTTAATACATTATATTTAGGGAACTCCACAAAGTTTTTATTTTATTATCCAGTAACATGGTACGATACTTGATAAAAATCACTATTCTATAACAATGAAATAGTGATGGGTTTTTCCACCGTTGTTTACTACATCATCAATTCATTTGTTTTGCTAAACAGTAGCTACATTTTGATTTAACAAGATAAGATTCTAGAGTGAGAAAAAAAAAATAAAAGCTACAGTAACAACCCCAGAACAACCCATAAATGAACATAACATTAAGGGACACTCTAAACACAATCTGCAAAATGAAAAACCTGGCTGCTGGCCACAAAATCTGGTGGATGTTTTACGGACAACAAGCAAATACAACATCTGGTTAGTAATATACACCACAGCTGTATACAGATTCCAATTGATCCTAGTGATCAAACAATGCAAACAATTTCAGTTTGTTGTTCAAATTTGTTCAGAAAGTTTTCTATCAAACAAAACTAAAAGCAGTAGAAAGAAAAAAAACCTTCCCTTTATTAGGAAGGGATCTGTCTCAGTGTGAACAGTCATTTTCCATGACTGACTGGGACTTGAGAAGACAGATTATTTCATTAATATTACCTGACACATAGTTTAAAGCACTTTTTAAAATGAATTTGGAACCAAAAAAACAAAACACCACACACTATGAATAAGAATTGAGAAAATGCCATGTAAGGTAATCTGTATCTCCATTTACCATAGATGTAATTAGGCAGCATAGCCGTTTTGAAAGCATCAATAGTAGTACAATTGTGACAGTCTGGTGGAAATACTTCAAAATGAATAGGTCTTCATTTGCAAGCTTTATCTTATACAATATAGAATATGTCACTACAAAGGACAACAGAGGGTTTATCACTTACTGATGAATGTCCAAACTGCATGGGAGATTTACCTGATGACTATTTACATGATCTCAGGCATTGTCTATGGAGCTGGGTATGTGCCTCCCAGGAGATCAAGGTGTGGGGATGAAGGTGTCTGGCAATAACCTAAGGCAGCAGAGAGCTGCCCCTCTTGGTGTGGTGCTATTTGCATGGGTGTTTCCCCACTTCCCTAGTTAGTGGGGTGGTATTGGGTGGCCTATGGCTCCCAGGGATGTTGGGATGGCTGTGGGCAATAGAGCCACACTGGACTCTGGTGGGCACCCCTACCTCTTGACTACTTAAGGCTAACTCATAAATGAGAAGGTGTGAACTCCTTATGTTGGTCATTCTAAGTCCCTGTTGCCGAGTGGGCTGGGAGGAGGTGGGGACTCTTGGTGCTATGCAGTGTCGCTGTTGGGGGTTGGTTGGCAGCTCTAGGCCGTCGCTCTAGACCTTCCTCCATGGCTGCCTCCATGGCAGCCTTGGAGCAGTGTCCCGTGTCAATCTGCCTCAGGCTGCTGTGGCCTTCAGGACTAGCGTCCACCTGTCCTTTGTTGCTTTTGGGTGCTGTGTGTTCCAGGTTTCTTGCCACTCAAGTGACAAACTCATTCACACACACACACTCAACACACAGGCAGATCCACTGTGTTTAAGCAAAGCACACTCTCTAGAGACTCCTAAGCAACAAATATATCAGTTTCTTTAAGAAAGGCTGTTTAGCATTTAAAAAGTAACTAAACATCCATCCATCCTTCATTCCTTTATCTGAACATGAGGGGAGATGATGCCTATTACATGAATTTATGAAAAATGAAAGCACAATTTGGGGAAAAATATAATGGAATTTGCAAAGAAAAAAGTAATCTTATAGGATTCTAGATTTAGAAATTAAATTTAAGACAGACTGTGAAATATAGTGCACACATTATTTCTTCTTGGTACATTTTACCTCAGTCATGTGGATGTTACTGTGTCCGGCAGTAATTTAAATTATGTTGTTTATACTGATGGACAAAGTACTTTTTATTTGAGACATGGAGAATAAATAAGTCTGTAGACTTTAACTCTGCATGCCTTATACATTTAAAAGTTCTTGTTGTATTTTACTGGCAGAAACCAATTGTTATAAACATTAATTTGACAGGATTTCCTTTTCCTTGTTTCATAAATTAAAGTTTTACAAACCCGGCTGTGGATGGACAGATGAACGGATCCATGATGGAGAGAATATCTGAGCGGTATAGTCATGAGTTTCATGCTTTCCTTCTTGTGACTCATATCAAACTGGTAGAGTATGTTGTTTCCATTTATGTTAACTTGTTTTTTTCTTAGAATTTGACTGGTGAACAAAGAAAGAGCTAAACTTGGCACAATCTCTGTTGAAATTGTTGCTTTGAATTCCAGTGGAACATGAGGTGAATCCTTGTGAAACCTGCCAGATAGTAAGAAGTTATACTTGGAATGTGATCTGGCAGAAATTTATTCTCTGGAACATTCTCACTACTCCTTTTAAAATCTGAAGTCAAACATGTGACTAGTTGTTTGAAAAAACTGGTGTAAAACCAAAGACGCATGCATGTATACGGTACTACCCACCTTCCCACAAATCTTAGTAAAGTGAGTAACCTGATCACGACCTAGCAGAACATACTTTTCATCCATAGATTTAATTTCTGACGATACCATGAATGTATTGTAACAACAAAAAATGGTTTGCATTATTCATAAATTGTAACACCCTTTAATGGACTGAAAGCTGGTCGAGGGCGTATTCCACCTCAATGGAGACAGGAACCCCAAGATCAAGCAGGCATAGGCAATGGATGGACATATCACCACATTCTTGTCACATATCTGGTTTAATTCTTTAAATCTGCTCTATCATATTCAGATATAAACCTATTCACAGGTGTTCAGATTCATTTTAATGTTCACTCTCCCTGAACCAGTAAACATGTGATTGATCATTTCAAGGTTTTGTTGAAATCTTTCTATTTTTTAGTGCAACTCTCGTGTTCTATAGACCCTAGCTTCAAGCTAAAATGGTTTGGGGTTTCTACTTGTGACTGATAACTTGAGACTGCCAATGAAAACTGACTATGATGACCATTTCAAAATTTGAAATTGGATTTTAATGTATTCGCCATTCACCTGCATCTGGGGAATTAGCAATATTAATTCACTCTCCATAATTGTTTTAATATCAGTTGAGTGCAAAGTGTATTCATCTGCACTTTAAAGCAAGGAAACTGAATTAATCCATTAATCAATGCTTAGAGAACAATTTTGGACCCAAATATCAGGGTGGGTAGCCTGGGCCATAAATTTCATTGTGCTGGAACAATTTAAGCACATTTGCACAGAGACAGGATGTTGATTTGGGAGCTAGTGAGCACCATGGAAAGATTTTAAAGAGGCAAAGCACCAAGGAGTTCACAACCACATCCGCATTAGGTCATAAATCTTCCTCAAGTGAATAAGCACTCTTTTTATTCCTCTTCCAAATTCATCATGCCCCTCCCTCCTGTGTCTTTTCCCCGCTGTCTGAGGTTTTCTTTGGCTCTGCCTCCATCTTCCTCTTGCTCTCTCACTTTTAAGTGTCTTTACTGGATAACGAGTACGATGACAGTAAAAGTTTCATCATCTGCCTCCATCCCATTATGCCGGATGATGTTTGTTTTCAGTGCACGCAAAGATGAGAAGAAAGCCGAGCTAAGCTGGTTTGCAAAACACAGCAAGAGACACGCTGTCAGCTTTTGTCCTATCTTTTTCCTCTTACAGCAAACTCACATTCAGCTTATTATCAGAAATTTGTTCATTTGCTGAATTACACATTTAAAATGGAGAAGAGATTTATTTAATTCCTAGGTAGAAATGACAGCGGTGTGTGACTAAAAAGCTTTGTTCTTACCCCTAACTGAATGACTGGCATCCTTACACCGAACATTGGGGGAATTAGTGGCTTTGTTTCCCGTTTGTCTCCCAAATGTCATTACCCAGCAAATGCTTATTATTCGAGTGAAAAACATTGCCTTAATAATGTCATGTAGGCTCTTCTGGCAAACATTTGTGCATTGTTCATTACTTCCCCAATTAAATGAAATAATGAACCTAGTTGGAATAAAGCACCGCCATAGATGAATAATTTCATCATTTAGTGGAACACTAAATGGCCAAAGATTAAATGACTTCTGGATGGCTTGCACTGTCAAAAACAGAGGACACTGATATGAATTATGAAGAACAGCGCAATTCTATTAAATAACAGGAAGGTCACCTAATTTAATTTAAAGTGGCAAAAATTATGTCCACAGAGAGACTCAAGACTGTCATCAACAATAGAAATTAGCTTTGGTAAATCAGGTAATGGCTCTAACTGGCTTACTTTGTCTGACTGATAACACAGGCAGCTGAACCTAGAAAGCAGGTGACAAATTGTTCGGTTTCCCCAGACTGCATCTGATCAAACAGATCGATTTTGAAAATATCACGACAGCCTCAGGATCTCTAAAATTGAGAGGACGTATCAACAAAGCTGTGGGAAGAAAGACATTTCACAAACACTGGCACCTGATGTCAGAACTGCAAAAAATAGGAAATCAATACCCTGACCTCAGGAGGGGCCACTGTCGTGTATGTGAAATACCAAATAGCAATCACCTTTACAAGCCTCCCATAGAGTTGGGATAGCATATTTGAGGGGAAACAACATACTACACAGACTGGCGGTTATGGATGCCCTCTGCTTGTTTTCTGGTCGGTTTGCTGAACTACTAGTGTTTGCAGTTCAACAGAAAAGGAGGAAATCATTGGATATTCTTTTTTGGGGGGTTTTGTGAAATGTGTTGAGTTTTGCAGTTTGATCAGCTTCCCGCAGAAGCAATAAAACACCCTTGTCACAACATTTCCCATCTGTTAGTGGGTTTAAATTAACTCCACATTAGCCATGGTGAAAGTATCAGGGAACTGGGCTATCATCCATCAGCCAATTGTCTTTACATAAACAGCTGCAACATTAACAAAAGTAAACCTTTTTACTGCTTTATTTCACTGCACCTTTATTTCCTACTTTCACAGATTGTTCAATCCCAGTTACACTAAAAATTAACAATGTCTTAATGAGCATTAGGGGTGCTATGGTGGTGCAGGGGCAAAGCACAAACCACGTATGGAGACCCTAGACCCCATGGCTGTAGTCACAGGTTCGATTCCCAACCTGGTGACATTTGCCACATGTCTTCACCCTCTTTCCTGTCAGACTTTGTTCAAATGAAGGTCACTACAGCCAACAAAACCTTAAAAAAAATCAATGAGATTTAATTAGAGGGAGTGTTTTGACAGACATGCTCAGGTTTGTCAACTAATTAATTGCAAAAATTTGGCACCTTGTCATGTGGGGAGGTGGATACTGAGATATGCAGCAGATTCAAATATCTTATCAATAACAAGTGCTAGAAAGTGAATGGAGAGTGTCAGTGATTGCAGGAGTATATTTTTAATTCAAGAAAATCCGTTTATAATGTAAACTAATGGTTTACATTAGTTTCTCCCTGGCACACTTTTACAAGGACCATAACCTTAGCCTTTAATTTGCATCTACCTAAAACCAGAGTCACTTTGATTGTTACAGTTCATTGACTTAAGTGCAAACCATTTTTTGCCAGACGTGAAGGCAGTGCTCTGCTACACAAGTGTGTATGTATACATGTCACAGCATAAGCTAAATATTTTGTTGTTTACTGACCTCAGATGTCAAACTATCTACAGACGATTGACTTCTGTTCTTCCTCTGAACTTAATTTCACACACAATGACAAACACGCACACCAAATGTTGTGTCAAACCGCGCGCAGCTTTTGTTGGCAGATGTGCACACTCAAGCATCGTATGAGCCGAGCTGGAAACTATGACTGAGACTAAAAAAAGCACTGACCCTTAACAACGACTGCTCTACTCAGAGCAAAACATGCTTAAATGCTGAGTGATCCTGAAAGAAAAATCCTGAAACTGGCACTGTTTACCACAGAAGATTATCTGTTTTTTCTTCAGTAGACAGATACTGGGGATTCTACTTGCCAACTCCTTTCCAACTTAAGTGACTGGAAGTAGAGTAAAACAGAAAACCAGAAGGTCTGTGTCAGAATACTCAGATATTACATTCTTGTCAAATGTCACCACTTGATGTAAAAAGTCAAGAAAATGTAGTGAATGCTTAAAGATTAGATTGTTTGGTTTCTCATGTTTTTGAAATGTACTGTCAATTAAAACAATAACAGTAAAAATAGAAGACAGGTTTGTGCTAAACTTAAATCTAAGTTTAGCACAAACTTAAATTTGTGCTAAACTTAAGTTTAGACAAATGTCTTCTTTTTTTAAATGGAAATGCATTTGTAAATGTCAATTTCTGAATTTCCAAAACCTGTTTGCAATAAATTGATTTTAATCAATAAACTCGATATTTAAAGATGTTAACATTTTAACTCAGACTTCTAAACATTTCATTTCCCATATTTTACCATAATTTCTCAACTACCCTAATTGAAATGAGAGGTAATGATCCAGGGATATTGATTGTCAACATATCTGCATTTTCTTGTAGGACAGGCCCAACAATATTGATTTGACCCTGCAACTCACCGCTAATGCTAAGCGATGTACAGTCATCAAGATGAAGCCAATCTTACAACTTAAAAGCCTGACAATATAAAGACTGCAATTACTGACTAAGCACTATTCAAATTGGAACCCTTTAGCCTAACCTACTACTGAAAATGATTCCCATGTCAGGAAACTGCTGATAGATATACATTTTTAAATGCTATGATGACAAGTATTTATAGTACACCAAGTTGAAGTTTCTGGATTATATTGAAGTAAATTTCAGTCTTTTCGAGCTCTGTTCCAGGAAGTAGTGGGTTCAGATAAGAGATTGTAGAACTGTGTAAAATTACAGAAGATGCTCTGTTTCATCAGCCAAAATGCTCAAGGCTGCGCTGCTCTGGCAAACACAATATATTTGTAAAGTATCATTTATATGAGAAAATGGAGAAATCTGAGGTTCACCAAGGGTTGGCATTCATGTTGCAATGTAGCTTCTGAAGCAGATCTGACACTTTTCTTGAAATAACATCGGATGCACAGAGGAGTTTATATGCCTGTTAGATGTCCACTGATGCAAATGATACTCATTTCAAGTTATGTCTAATTAGTGTGTCCTTATTTTGAAGCAGTTTGTTGAGAACAAAGCATGATAGTATTTGCTTATCACAAAATTTGCATTTTAAGTAGCATAGCTAAATGTGTGGCAAGTTCATTCAGAATGTGATGTTTTTTATAGTGGAATTAATTTAAATTTGGTTGCATCAATAGTTTTGCTTATATTGTGTGTCAAAGTTGTTGGAAAAATACTATCAAAAAAACACTGAAATAAACTATCATGATATTGTGAACTAAATTCTGTTTCCTTCAGAATGTTATATATATTTTTTCCCTTCTGAAAGTCATGTGCTCTAACCAAGAAACATGTGTTAAATAACCTACAATTTAGTAAATGTGTTACAATTCAAACTTGTATCTTTCATTCACTCATTTATAGCCTATACTTGCTTCATCATTGCTGATGGTTATTTGCTCTAGACATTATCAAACTGGAGATGTGATGCACTCAGGTTACCAATCTAACACAAAAACAAACAGTCATACCACATTTGCACTCATCTTTAAGGTCAATTCCAGATCACCTGTAAACACAATATGCACATCTTTGGAGTGTGGGAGGAAGCCAGAGTGTCAAGAGAAAACCCACACATGCACATTTCTATTTAATTAATAAAAGATGTGCCTTAGGTTATTTTTTATTATTGTTTTCTGTGTGTGTGTGTGCATGTGTGTGTGTGTATGAATATGTATCTATATGCTCCTTATTGGGACCCATAAAAAGAAGTTCTGTTTGAGGGTCAGGGGTTATAAGGCAAGGTGTGAATTGAGTTTATGTTAGGTTTAGGGTTAGGCATGTTTAGAGTAAGGGTCACACAAAATAGACAGCTATAACAATCACCATGCTTAATATTTCTCATGAAGGACCTTGACTTGTTTATGTCGTTAAATTTTTTCATCTTAAAGGTCTCTAGTTTGGTGTGGGAATGTGATCTCCACCTCCAGTCCTCAAAGCCTGGTATCCTGCAACCTTCATAAGTGTCCTTTGTCCTACACACTGGAATTAATGCTCCATTCCTGTTCTACTCAGAACTATGAAATGCAGACTTCCAAGTGAAAAAGATCACTCCTAACAAAGTTATTGAACTCATCAGTATATAACTGCATATCATTGGATAATACACAGAAAGTTATAACAAAGACACAACATCTGCGAGACTTTGCATATTTTATAGGAGAGTTCAAACAGCCAATCTGGTGATTTTTTTGTGTTAAATCTTAGATGTAGGTTTGCATGCATATTTATTCTGTTCTTGAACAAGGCACAGAAAATAAATAAATAACACAAAATAAATAAAATAAAGAAAAATGATCTTTGTGCTTTTATAATAATAAATTCCTACATGGATTTCATTGCCTCCTCTACCAAATTTTTATGGCATGAAGGAATTAGATGTGTGTTTGTGTGCATGCCTTTTATGCCACTTTCATTGTGGGAATCCTGCATTCATTTGAACTGTGTTTTGCATAACTGCCATCGCCTCAAGTCACTCCATCTGTGAAACTCAAGCAGCATGAACAAAAGAAAAGAAGAAAAAAAGATTGGAGAAAGAAGATGGGGAGAGAGGGAAAGTGAAATGAGAAAGAGGAAGAGAGGTGTTACAAGAGGGAGAGAAGGTGGATAAGATGGAAAAAGAGAAGCAACTGAAATAGAAAATGGAGAAGGGATTAGAGACAGAGGGGCAAGTTGCAGCTATAACCTTGGACTTGTCATGTGCAAAAAAGAGGAGTAAATGAATCATTTTACTTGTTTACCACATGCTATCCAAGCTGAACAATTCCTTTGACCCTTGTTTATTTAGAATGCTACATTCTACTAAATCCACATAACAGCGAATATGCATCTCTTTTTGAGCCTTACTGACCATTTGTGATGGAATCTTATATTTTTAAATCTCTTAACAAATCTTTCCTGACTTTGCACTGCTGCAGTTTCAAAGTGACCTTGTTAGGCTGCTGTAGTGTGACCGACTCTGTGGTGGGTCTCACAGAACCATATCAACTGTAATAGCAGACTGCTGACGCACAAGTACTGAGGTGGGGCTTGCCTTTAATCATCTCTTAACGAGAGTACTGATGACATGTAGGGAGTGTTATCTGTCCTGTATGCCTTCATGTCCCTGAATAATTTAGTTGGCATAGAATAAGGCAGACATGAAACAAGCTTATTCACCAGATTAGCATTTAATTAATAAACTTTAGGTGGCTTCAATATTTCAGCAAGCATGCATTATTCAGTTTAAATATCTGCCCTAATTACTTCTCCCCAGGCTGATCTACGACTTTGTTTTTTCTCCTTGGGGGCTTCGTGCCTCTGGACCAGGCCTGCTAAAAATAGGCCCTGTGGAGACTCTTTACCAAACGTTAACTTACTTCCTACATTAATGATCATTAGATGCAACTCCAAAGAACACACTCACAAACGCGCAGATAGACAAACAGACCCAAACAGTCAAGCATGTTTTAAGGAGTGTTGGCATGGGAAAAAAAAGTAAAAGTCATTAGCAGTGTTTTCTTTGGTGGGAGGTTAACCATGTTGTGTGAGATTTATATCATATATTAGAAGCCCACCTTTTCTTGCTAGTTTTTGGCTATTCAAGGAACATAGTATGTGGTCCAACATGTATGTGCATCCCCAAATCCAAACCATCAACCTCAGCCGGTCAGAAAACTGTTTGATTAAACTATCAAACTTGTGCATAGAAGTCTAAGAAACACTCAACAACAACGTTGTTGGTTTACCCCAAACGCCCATTGCACCTTGGTCCTTTCAAACACAACAATATCCACAAAGGGTCAAATTATTAGCTTTAACTGTTTTGTAAAATTAGTTAATGACAGGGATAGTACATGGAATGGAAAGGGGTTGAACTTGAATTGTGCAAATACTATATGCCGATGTACCAGAACATGGCTAGAATGAGAGTGCAATTTAATAGTGTTACTTGCAGTGTAAAAACTTCATAAAAACTGGAAGTTCACAAGTACAAATATACAAGAAAGTGAAGGAAAGTGTAAACAGTAGTCAGATATTATCCACTTAAAGGCTATTCACACCAATTCACTTTTGATGTGATTAAATGGCAAATTGAATATATCAACAAGCACAAGAGATCTAAAAATATTGACTACCAAAAAGTAATTCATTATTTGTCCATCCTGATTTAATATGCCTGGGTGCAAAGAAATAACCTCCATGTGTTCTAAAATCATCTGCAATTTAGATTGGAAATGGGTGGTAAGCATATCAGTATCAATCAGGGAGCATTTAGCTCACTGGTCTGGGAGGAAAACTGGTTCTTCAGTGTTTTCCTCTCTAATGGGAAAATGGTTCCCTCTGAATTTGTCTTATAAGTTACTGCCACAGTCTCCAAGCAGTCTGGTTTTAAAGTACTGTTCCTCTCATACTGCTTTTTATGATTCAGCATCTTTGCAATGTCATTAGCTGATCCTCTTTGTAAAAGTGCCTTGTACGGCTTAATAAGAGAGTCTGAAATGTTCGTGTAATTTAATTTCTTTGCATTTTAAGAAGAACATATTCAATCCCTCATATTTATCCTCAGATTTTGAATTGTGCAACACTTTATTAATTTACAGGACACAGCACTGCTATGCTTCCACTTTTTCATTTATTTCATTAAACACATACCCTCTGCACTAACATCCATTTGCCGCTTTGGAGCCTTGAGTAAAGAAGATTCCCTATGGGTTTGTGACAAACAGAGCACTCATAAGTCAACTCCATCATAATAACTCAGAAATCACATTTTTATTTACCTAAAGTAAAACATATAAAGAGCCTTATTCTCTCTGTCAGATAACCCCCACCCCCAGCTTCACTCCACCCCCTCAGGTGCTCCTTTTTAATCAAGATTGTATTTATTGTAACCTTCTTTTTCCAGGCAGGCAAGTGAAACTTATTTTTCTCTATTGCCCAGACCATCTGCTATTGTGGGATTCATTTCAAGGTTGTGTATGCAATTTCACACCACAGTACGCTAAAGTGAGATCCACAGCTCACTAACGGGTCTAGTTATTGTGATCCAAGAGTCACCTGAAAAGGCAGCAGACGTGAAGCCAACGGATATGGAAGTGAGTCCTGCGTGAATGTGTGGCATATGTTTTGTAGTAAAAATGAAAACAAATTGGCTACCTTCCTTTTTTTGCTCATGTATGTATATTTGTTTTCATGACTAGTCATAAAAAAGTCCTCATCCTCTGTTACCATTTTGTGATTGGCCCAGTGGTCCATTTCCTTTTCAACCTTACAATTATAAGATAGGTCAAGACTAGGACCAGCACAATTATTTACAATAGTTCTTGGTCTTAGGGAAATATCTTAGTCTTAGGGCTCATTTTAGATAAATGCTGTCTCAACATACTTATATTCTTTATTAGCTCATCATGAGTTCATTTCTGTGAAAACACAGAGTCTGTGTCCTGGGACCATTGCATAACCCATAAAACATGAAGCCACTGACAAGAGATGCTTCATGGAGAAGACTTGTCTCTGTCTCAAAATGATGAGGAAGCTCACACAGTGGGGATAAATGTTGTATGGGCCAACAAAGTCACAGACCATCATATAAGGATAGAAGCTGATGGCATGGAAATTCAGTGTAAACAAATAAAGGTTAAATATGACAAATTTGGGACGTTGTGGATGTCTGTCTACACGCCTATAAGGAGGCGAAGTGACTGTAGGTTTGGGGGAACACAGTGTTCCCTCCAGACTTTGTGAACCAGCCTGTCTGTACCTAATCACGGGCTTGTTTTGCAATAAAAATATTTTTTATTAACCTAAGCCTGTACAAGATGTATATCACTTATACATCTTGCAGAGACATATTGTAGACAAAACAGCCTAATTCTATATGCTTCACCCTGATATTATAACTGATGTGTCCAAAGCAAAAATATAAATAAATAAAATAAAAATAAACGGTTTCCACCTAGCAAACATCTCAACTGATGCCAACTAGTGTTGTAAGGACAGTAGATTGAGAGAATAGTAGTGAGCAAATGAGATGAACACAAAGAGGACAGTTCAAGAGAATGTGTTGACTTCAGTCAACACTGTGCTGGACAAGTGAATTTTGAGAAAACCCAATATTGATTCTAAAGCATTCTCATCTGGTTTCTTTGATGTTTTTTAGCATTACCATTTGGACAGAGGGAGCATTCCGGCTTCAAGGAGTTTAGCTTTCAGCCAGAATTTGATGCTAACAATCCACAAGAATTAAGTGATGCTAATGGAGATGGAATGATAATCTTAGACTGGTATTACTCTCACTGAAGTTTGTATGCTAAATTGATCGATTTGATTGCTTTTCTCCTCTTGTAAACATCATATTGTGGCGGCATTGCATCAGCCTGCATCTTCATCATAACCGCATAAGGAAATGAATTCCAAATGTTTGCTCATTTATTTGTCAATGAACTTTGCTATTTATGTTATAATGAATGCCGTGCCTTGGAGCAAAGTAGTTGTGCAGGGGAGGTGGGGCTAACATATTTGACAAAACCTAAATTCTGGATGTTTACCTATTGATCACTTTGTGGTTGGATGATCCATCAGTTTTGTAAGATCAGGGGTGAAATATGTGACTGGTTATTGAAAATTAAATCCCTCAATTCTAGTCTGCCCTTGTTATCTTTGTTTTATCGAGATATAACTAGATGTTATCCAAGTTTAATTTATCTTAAAGAAGTCTGTCCAGTACAGATAATGGATGTCCCAGATTAATTGAAAAAAAAATAGGTAAGAATAACAGAAAATGAAGAATAAATTTGAATCAATGAATGAACACTTCTATGAACATTTAGGTCATCTGCAGCCTGTCCATCTTTTTCATTCCACATTTTTTATATTTATTCCACTTTTTTTAGCTTTATGACCAATTTAGGGTGCCCCCTTTAAATAACTTCTGTACTGTTCAGCATAATTATATCATTAAAATGATCCTTTATTTTTGTTGTCTGGTATTTGCAGTCTGGTATTTAGTCTGTAGGTTAAAGAAAAAGGAGGTTGACGTTAAAAGGTTATAGTTTCGCACGCTGAGGCCAGCTCTAAATTTTGATTAGGCTAAGACACGGGCACCTGTCTGAACTCTTAAGAGGCCTGCGATCAAAACGCCCCTGGGCTAACAAATTAACCTCCCACTGGTTCTGTGAAACTGTTTATTGGCCAGCCAGTAAAAATAATGTTTAAGGAGTATTGCTGTGAGGATTGGTAGAATGTAGCACTGTAAAATTTTATATACGTGTACAAAAAAGGGGGAAAAAAAATCACACTTGTGCCAAATAAAACACATCAACTGAGGAAGTTCAAACTTGGTAAAATAAGTCACAGTGTTATGCAGCACAGATTATTGCTTAAAGTGTTGACACTGTTGCTGTTAAGCATTTATGTTTGTTGTTATTTTTTTTCTTGGGTGAATAATAAATGACTCAGCTAAAATGAGTCTTATTTAGCTGCATTCTCAGCCACTTTATACAGGCCAGAAGGTAAAGAGAATCTGGATAGCACAGATTTACATTCTGCAATAAGAGCTCTGTCATCCTCACAGTAGAGGTTTATGATTTATTTAGCTACATGAGTGAAACTAGGCCGGTAAAAACATGTGGCACTGGAAACAACTTCTGGCTGGAGCCTCTCCAGCAAAAAGGGAAAAGAGCTCAAAGTGCACTTGGCAATTTGCTCCAATATTTTACACAATTCCCAGGTCTTTCTACTTGCTCCTTGACAGGAATAGGGAGCAAGAAGCTCACTAATCACTCTGGAGTACAGTGCATCCACTGCTGTGTCTGCAAAGTGGGTTTCCCCCCAGGATTAAGTACAGACAAACCTCAATAGGATATGTGTTTTCGGGTGGCTAGAGAGGAAAAGCAATAGGTGTTTGGTGTTAGTGTGAGACAGAGATGGCGTGAGCGCAAAAACACAAGCTGGAATTAGAAAGAAAAGAGATTAGGGTTTGCTGACCTTGGTTGCCGTGTAGCACAGTTGCGCCCACCATCCTTGACTTTAAGAGAAGGGAAACTATTTGACTCTGTAGGTCTGCATTAGAACACGGATTAGATGGTTCTATGTTTTTTCACACTCTGGGAATGAATGGATATGGCTGACCAGATGGACTGCTGGCTTCTGGCTCAAAGTGTTGATTCGCCTGGAAAGCATGGGATGGATTGAAGGTTGAAAATGTGCGCATTTGTGTGAGAGAGTCGGGGTGTCTGCATTCCTGGTAAGAGAGTGCCTCAGTGTGTGGAAGTGCAAAAAGTTGAAAGGCTTGTGGAGCAAAAGTCAAATCCAAAAAGGGGGGAAATCAGAGATGGTGAGTCGACAGATCGCAGTCGACTGGTGAGGAAGAGTGTAATGGGCAGATTTGCCTTCCTTTACACACCCGTTACCCTGGCACCACACACTGGTCCTTCCAGACTGCCATCCATGGCTGAGGCGATGCTGCTCACAGCCATGTAACCTACCTCACTTGGCAGCGGATACGGAACAGCTCAGCCAGGGATTTCTGAAAACATGCACTCATCCGCCTGTGTGCCGTGTTTATATAGAATCAAGCCAAAGTTAATGGGAGAATCCTCTGTTGCAAAACAACAAAACACAATTTCATAGCTTTTTCACCCTCAGGGTTAATGGGTGGCACATTTACACACCATATGACAGCACTCGGTTCAAGTTTTTCCACTCCAATTTTTACATGCTGCACAAAGATAAAAAAAAAAAACATTTTACTGTAGATGAAGAGTTTGCACCTAATTCAGATTTTTTAACAAGGTGCTCAATCTATAGTAGAGAGTAGCACATGTCTTCTCAGACCAATTCACTTTCCCAACCTATAATATATATATATTTTTTCCCGATGACTGTCATGAGGCATAAAAGAGTAACCTCCATATCATGTGACATTTATCCTTGGTGTCACTGTTCTTTAGGTGTAGCTTTTTTGGGAAATATAAGAGCATGTTCAGTATTCACTGAAACCATGAAAATGAAACATGTCACCGTCAATGAGCCGTGCAAGTACAGTCAGGTAGTTGTATAGCAGTGGTCTGCTAGTTTGATTTAACAGAGTGCTCCCTTATTCTCCACAGGCTGCAAAATTGCAGAGTGTCACAAAGTAGTTAACTGCTTAGCTGTCAAAACTGCTGGAAAAAATTGTGTTAGGTAGGTGGATCACAAGGCACTATGATTTAGAGGAGATGGTGCCTGGACTAATGTGTTCTGCCTAAGGTTATTGTTTTATTCATATTTGTGAAGCTGGAGGAATAATGTTTAATCCTCTTTTTGCTTTTTGGTAGTTAATTGTATTGTGACATCCCCATCCAAAAACACAATTATGGTAAAAACAAAAACAAGGAAAAAGGGGCAATCCTTTAAAAATCCACAGATAGTTTTACATATTTGGAATGTTTTAGGGTTTCATTAGTCTTTTAGAAAACCTTTCCAGTTTGAAAATGGAAAACTAGCTCACATTTCTACATGTGAGGTAGTTCAGGCAGTCAACTTGAGCTGTGCTACTGACAGGTCCACCCGGATTAACTGGGTGGTCCATTTAAGTTGCAAAGCATCCTGCTAAACTTTGTATATCATGCGTTGCTGCTGGCTTCCTCTCTGCCTGCTGCTGCTGCCACCTTCTGCTGGATTATCTGCAGCCTGTCCACCTTGCTGAACACCATGGCCATTGAAACCAATTTTGTTCGAAAGGTAGCATATTTTAGAGTCTTTTTTTTCTACTGGTTGTTAAATTAATGGGAAACTATTTGTGCAAAGCAAAACAACAAAATGAATCCTAGAACTTATTCCTTTTAGAGAGCACATTTAAACTAAAGCAAAGCAATTTTTTTAATTTAGTAAAAATGCAATGCATTTCTGCAGCTTCTGGCTTAAAGGAAAGATTCAGTAGATCAAAACCCATGAGTCAAATCCAAAATCTATAACAAAGCACAAGAAGACATGGCTAAACCCTTCCTGCACCTCCACCCACACACCGAGAGCTACTTCAAAGACATGTTTCTAAAGAAGTGCACAGTTTATTTGATTATGACGTACGAGTTCTTTTTCACAGTTATACAACAATCCCAGCATTTACAATTTTGTCAACAACCCAGGCACCAAAAAAACCTTTTTTTCAGTGGCAAAGACATCTCTTCCAACATAAATCATGAGAATATGTGTGTTTATGTCAAAGACGTTAGAGTTTTCAGCTGCATTTCTTGGAACTGGGATTTTCACTTACACCTTTGAAACATGTCAGAACAACAGTCGTCTCTGCATTTACGAAAGCAAATGTAAAAACCAAATTTTGATCAATTGGATAGATTAGACAACATCACCAAGTAATTAAGTGAATGACATCCACATAAATAGAAAACTACATAGTTATATAGCAATTAAGGAATAAAATGAGAATCTGAACACATTTGAAGCTTTGAGGGTTCACAGAAATATGAAAAATCTGTTCCTTTGTTGATCAAGTAGGCTTTATGCTTTCCCATCCATCCATTTATTCATTCATATGTCTTTTGTACCCACTTGATTCTGATGGTGCTATGCCAGTAATCAGCAGGTGGGAGGTATATGCAAGTGAAACCAGATTTTATCATCTATCACATTATTTCTTCATAGAAGATTAAGAGAGAAATAAAAAACAAAAACAGTGCAGCACTTTAGTGTTTTGGAGCTGTTTGTAAGGCCAAGATCATTTAGAAGAAGCCAGTATGCCCATGATAGCTCTGAGCTGCAGAAATTCAAAGCTGAAATTGTAAAAGCATCATTATTAGTATTGCATTCCACAAATAATGTCTTTTACCAGAGAGAGGCAAGAAGAGAAACATTTCTTAAAGAAACCCAGAAAAGGTGCAATGATGCAAATGGAAAGAGAAAAAAAAGACAAAACTAAAGTTGAAGTTTTCGGCTTGAATTCAAAATGTATTTTGTATCAGAGCACCATCCTGATCTCACCATGTTCATGGTGAAACATGGTGAGATGGCAGCAGCGGGCTCTGGATCAGTTTCTCTGTCGGCAGAAACAGGAAAGACGCTGAAAATAATGGGTTGGGATGATGGGTAGAGATAAATACAAGAAACCTATTCTTCCAAAATACGTAAGCCTGTACTTTACTCAGGACAACAGCACAAAAAACAACATGAAGGATTTTTGTGTATGAGAATGAGTCCTTTCAGGTCCTTTGTGGTAAGAGTTGAAACATCATCTTAATTTTATTTAAACTTGAAAAGTTTTGCAAAAAAGAAAATTATTTTTGCGTCGAACAATTGTGCAAAGCTGATATTGGCATATCTTGAAAATAAACATGGAACTGTAATTGCAGCAGAAACTGAAAGTAATGCTTTCCACGCACACACACATCATCATTTTCTGATATTCATAAGTAAAATGTCTTCAGTTTTATTTCCCTTACATGTCACAATTATGTGCCACTTTGTGTCGGACTATTAAATAAGCCTAATTTGTTTAAGTGCACAAGATAATATAAAATGCTTTAATATTAAAGCTTGAAATTGAATCTTATTAGCTGCGTAAAAAAGTATCTAAACCATCTCCTTTCAAACTACATGCGGTTTGTACAAATGTGGTGAACTGAAGTCGAGTGTGGGCAGATTTATCCCACACAGGCTCCTGTGTTCTCAATTTAGTAAATGCCACTGTCTTCTGAATCACATCTCTTCTGCAGTGAGCTCTTGAAGCAATTCTGTTACAAGAAGTTAACAGCCAATGCCACACATTTTGTAAGGCTTGCAGTGTGAAAGTGTATTGTTCTTTAGGTCAAACATGAATTTCTTCCTTTCATCTTTGATTTCAAAAGATTAAACTTACCCATGGAAGTCAAAGGCCAATTTTAGCACAAATATGGATCATCTAATGTGACTAAATGACTAATGACAGCTGTACACACACACATTATATA
>CAEGAF010078059.1:0-36482 GCA_903067075.1 Micropoecilia bifurca
AGTACAGGAGACAGCTGGCTGGCGCAGGTCCTTAAGACCCATGGTGTGATGCCATCCGGGCCTGCCGCCTTCCCCTGGTGAAGTCTTTCAAGCTGCCTCATAACCTGGCCTGCGTTCACCGTTAGCTGAGGGTTGGTGTTATTGTCAGTAGTGGAGGAAGTGGAGGAATTGAGGGAGTGGGAGGAGGAAGGGGGCGGACAGATGGGGGGGATGTCGTGCAGGAGAAAACTTGAAGGTGTGTGGAGCGGCTTGAGACGGTGTGGATGTGTGGGGAGATGGAGGTGACAGGGGAATAGAAGGGGGTGAGCTAAACTTTAAGATGCAAACAAAACTGTTTGTGGCCACTGAATCCAACAGGGTGATCAGTTGGGCCAAGTCCATTGAAGGGTTTGCTCAGTCTCCTCTCCCTGAACCAATCACAGCTCTCAGTGGTTCATGAAGAGAAGTCATTGTCAGGGACTGATAAACCAATCAGAGCAGTACTTATAGAAGCGTCACATTACATAGCCGAGAAAGACTGCATTGGGTCAAATTGTGTTGTAAACCACATCCATCAGACCAGAAAATATCAACACACCATAGAGTCAAAATAAATGACACTAATTATGTTTTACTGAGCTGTTAATAAGTAAACTATCCATAAAAGCAGAAGATCACACAGAATGTTTATTTCCATACAATTCCCCATCCTCTGCACTTTTGGGCCTAAAGTGAAGATGACCTTTGACCCCAAGAGAGCTCCAGTAGAACAGGCTACATGTCTTCTTGATCTGTAAAGGGAATGGCACTTCCTTCCTGTATGTAATGAATTATATATGCGCCTTCTTTTAGCATCAAATCTCACTATATATTGAGAAATTAGCTTGTTATGCCTTAGCGGCCTGTTAGCGTGCCAACATCTGCAGGTTTATATTCTGGTTTGTTTCATCTTTATGTATGTTTAACTGGTCTGAGTTGTGTCACAATTAAATTATGCGTCAATCCAGTTTATTCTATCTGCTCTACAGCTTGCTTCAGAATGCAAAGGCTTTGGTAAAACTTGTCTTTCTCGATGACTTCATGCAGCTTTGTCACGCCTGGCCTCAGTTATAAATTGCTACCTTCTTGTATTCATTTGTTCATTGCCAGATCATGATAATTATTGTTGTTTTGCCTGCTTCTTTTCCTTGTTCTGCCCTGCTTTGGGGTTTTTTTCTTTCTTCTTGCTTTTGCTTTCCTTTTTACATCCACGTATGTCTGAATGACCGAGCTGTTTCCCACAGTGGAAACTTTTGGTATGCACTTGTTTCCGCTGTAATGTCTATAGAAATAATTATAAAGTCCCTCCAGGCAGGTTCTGCTTCTGGTTTATGTACATATGAGGTGAAAAACCAACCAAGAACACCTTCTAAATGTTAAATTGAGGTCAGGGGTCATGAGCCAACAACAGGAAATGACACCAATTGGGTCAGAGGTAAACGCAACTAATTGGTGAAGATTCCTGAAAGATGTACGACTCTTGTTACATCTGGCATAAAACTAACATGGTGTTTTAGAAGATAATTGAATGCCTACTAATTTAAATCTTGAATGTTGTTGCGCTTAACTCTAGCATTAGTTATGTAAAGTGACTAGTTTTGCATTTTTCTTTGTTTAAATGTCCTCATTGGGACCAACAGCCTTTGTAAATCCAAAGGAGTGACAATCTAAGTTTAGATGCAATAAAGCTCGTAAAGATGTGCTTTTGCTACATAACGACATGTGAGGATGTCACACCTCATCTTGGATGCCACATGATACCTGCCTTGACTTGTGCCTCATAAATCACACTGCTGCTGGGTGACGGTTTGCTTGCGAAACTAATTTTCAGCTTTGCACCAGATGTGCCGATTGTCTCTGAATGATTGACTTACTTAAAGATGGAGAAATATGAAAAATAAAGATCCATCCATCCATGAGTACAATTTAACTTAGCACATTTCTGTTGCCTTAGCAACCTAATCAAAAGAGATGCATTACTTTTATGAGGGAGATATTTGTATCAGCTGATGTGGTTTTGTTTTAAAATTAATCAATGAAGGTAAAATCAATTTGACTGGTTTTTTCACGTTTCCGTCTGAATTTGGAAGTCTTTCAAAATATGTACCTCTGAGAAAAAAATGAAACAAAATGAAGTTTTGTTTCGACTATTATTCATGAAGTAATAGCCGTCTGTTATTGCTATCTTAAATTCCTCTCAGATCATCAGTCTGACACAGATTGGAGGGAATCAAGCTCTTTCTGGGAATCACCTCAAACTTGTTAAAAACTTGAAAATGAGTAAAAATCGATTAGGGAATTCAGAGGGGGGATTTCTATGACACTTGTAAAAAAAAAGTCAACCAAGTTCGATTTCTTACTTTGGAAATTGCTCGAATAAAAAAAAGCAATATGGCTGCTAGATAGCAAAAGTTATCAAAACTGTTTATTTACATTTCTAATTCATTTTTACAAATTCGTCATAGACCACAATAACTTTAGTGATGTTTACACAAAGTTACAACATTAGTGTTTCATTTAATAAAAAACAGAAAAACACTGATATTAGTGTGTATTGCAAATTAGTAAGCCTTCGGTAACACGGTTAGCAAATCTCAGTGCTTTCTCAACTTAGACGTGGAAAGATGTCATATTCAGACTGCTGAAATAAATGATATTTGTGTCATTGCTGTGCTGAGTTTATCCCCAGTTCATCCTTATAAAGATCTGGTTCTGAGTGAAGTTCCCTCAGGTTAAAATGAACTGATTCATGTCGACAGTTCACCAGGGTTCAACAGTTTGATCTAAGTTCACAGCTCCAACTCGAATTAGTTCTTGTTCATTTATCAGACCTCATTTAAAATAAGGTTTTCAAAATGTATGTACAGGTCATGATGTCATTCACAAAAACACTAAGGAAGCAGAATTGCTTGAATACGTTTTTACACTGAATAGATGTTTTAAAAAATGAGAAAAAAGTGCAATGATTTGCATCTTCACAGCCGTCATTAATGTGAGTTATCCCGATCCCAAAAATAAACTAAATGTAATTAATTAAATGTCATGGTTAAAGTAATTGAATTAGTTGCACCACTGATACACTTGAATTTTAGTCGTTTCTTCTTGGAACCAGTTAATTATTTAATCTAACCTACCCAACACTGGTTACAATAGAAACTGAATGCAAACTGATGTTTGGTCATTATTGCAAACTTCATATTTCCTTGGTGTCAAGGAAAGTGCCAGGTGGTTTTCACCCACATCCTCCAGACAAGGTTAATGTAGTAGGATTTCAATGTACACCACAAATTGATATGTCATCTATGCCATGTGAAAGCAGCTATCAATAGATTTAGAGTTTAATGTGTATCATTAGTGTGAATTACCTTAAGAAAACTGAATAAATTAATGTCTGTCTCAAGACGGTAAATAGCCCTTGTTGAAAGGAAGTAGTAGATAAATTCATAATAAAAACAGTCCGATGAGGAATACCGTTCATTTACAACAAATGCAGTATGCATATACGAAACATTAACACTTAACCGTGTTAAATTTGGTCAGAGCAGCAAGGCAGCACTCAATCACTCTATGGATATAGAGCCTGTACACACATATGTACACAATATATGTACACAAAGCTGCCGCCAGCAGCAGCTTTATTAATTGACTCACAAAGAGTTAATAGTCCCGGTTTCAGATCAGTGGACGTGCCACCATCTGACCAATGTCCGTTCAAAAGAGTTCTGTAAGAAAGAACACTTTCTTTCATTTCTTATGGTGATTTTAGACATTGATTTGACATCCTTAACAATTGTCCTCCTGGCTCACTGGTGTGTGGCTGGGGTTGTTTTTCGAAGTTATGTACTTTCTAATAAAAAAACCCAAAATGATCAAAAAGATGACTGTAGCAAGAACTCCCAGTATGCTGGATATGAGATAGGACTGGGTTTCCTCTTCCTCATCCTTTCCTCTTTTTTTCCATGTGCCTGATGTATGCGTCTCCATCGTACCTAAAAGTGAATACACCTTAATTTTTATACAACTTGCTCCCATGTCTGAACAAGAAACAGACTTTTAGATGCTGACAGTAACTCACCGTTGACATGCACATGGATATCAGCAGAATCCAAACCACAGTTTGACTCAAGATTTATCGTGACATTGTCCTCTTTTACAGCAACAATCACCAATTTCACATTGGAGTTATCCCAGGAACATCTGTACCTTCCTGAAAGCCTGGCTGTATCTGTGCTTGTGGAATTACTGAATGAGGTATTTTCACATTCAGTGGTGGTGTCATTTGAGTGAGCCAAGAAGGACTTTGTAACTTTACAGTTCCCCTTAGTTTTCCATTTTACTGAACAGTTTACTGTAACTGTTGCACCGGATTGGACTGGTTTTATCTCGTGGCAAGTCAGCGACACCGCTAAAAAGACAAATAGCAAAATGAGAGAATGCATTAATTCTGTTATTACTACTCCATTAAGATTGTTAAAGTCTCTAAGTATCAGAAATAAAATAAAGAACATTACCTGCATCTGATGAAACGCTGTATGGTAGGAGATACAACAGACCCAAACTTATCCAAATGGAGGACATCATTGAATGACTTCGCCTTCAACAACTGGAGAAAGAGAAAAGGACATATTGGTAAAAAGATACTGAGAAAGCACAATTTCACAATTGTGGTGTTTCCAATAAATAGGAAACATAATTAAAATCACATATGAATAAGTTTGGTCACGTAAATCATTAAAAAACATTTTGATACAGCCCAAAAAAACTACCTCATCCTAGTTTTTTCGAAATTGTTTTCTTTCCATTTAGCAGATTTATTCCAATTTGTTCAATGTTATGGTCAATGGAAACACAGCAACTACTCTCCAGGTCTTACTGTTACTGGATAGGCTAATGCCAAGGAGAAATTTATGTGTTTGCCAGTTTAATTTAAATAATTTTACAATGTGATAAAGACCAATTTACTCTTTTCCTCTGACATTTGGACTTAATATTAAAAGACGATGAACTTTCTTCTTAATGACTCTCTTTAATATGAGCTTAAAAAGAGGTGATCAGAAGTTAAGCTAACTAGCTAAAAGTTATATTTTTACAAAAGTTATTTTTTTTCATTTGATCAACAATTGTCAAATACATGGATCATCTTGAAGTAGATCAAGTTTTAATCTGCTGGCATATCATTACTTCGGGAGTAAAAATTAAACTAAAAGTTCGAACTCCTGTCGTGCAGAGGAGCTGTCAGAAAACCGACAAGTCCTGGCAGCTGGTTGGCATCTGACCAAACATTTAAAAAATGTTCCCTGATTCATGCCAGATTCATAGTTTGGCAAAGAGTAACTGAAAACTGAATAATGACTCTTAGTTTTTGCATCCTCTTAACTTCCTCTTGGAGTCATTCTTCCAGTTTTTGAAGTGTCTCTTGTTTTCAAGGAAGTGAAAGTCAATTTTCATCACAACTTGATTTGAATACTTTGGATATTTTTTTACACTCTGGACCTTTTGTACATTGCATCATGTCTCAAACACAGACAAGAATATATTTTAGTGTCATTTTTTTCTTTTTCTAATAGAAAATCACAAAGAAGTGGATTATTGTTGGAAGAAACTAGATGGAAAAAAAAAACTTTTTCAAAGTATTGCCATTTGTTACACAGTTAACTTTTGGTTCGGCTACAGCTGCAAGTCTGAAGTGATCAGTTCTAGAGTCTGAAATTTTTCCTCTTTCCTTTCAGTGAAATACTTCAATCTAAGTAAGACTGGCTGGAGAGTGTCTATAAACAACAATATTTATGCTTTCTGAATACTTTCAACTGGATTTTGATCTGGACTTTGACTGGACCATTTTAACCCAAGTCATTTGCAGTCTCTGAGAGGTTTTTATCCAGCCCTCCCAGTGGAAGAAACAAATTCCCACTGCATGATGCCACCACCACCTCGCTTCATGCCAATATTGCATGAAACAACATGGTTTCTTTCCTCTACATCAGGTGTCCAAACTTTTTGCCCAAACTGGCAAATTCAAGTAACCAATGTGACACAAAAGTCATTAAATTAAAACTGCTAAATCATATATATTTGATTTTACTTGCTCAACTGTATATCATTGAAGATTAAAAAATAAGAAAAAGGGCTCCAGACTGCTTCCTCACACACACAAAAAACAAAAAATTATATATAAAAAATAAAATTTTGGTTATCAAATTTCTTCCGTTTAGTTGGTTACAGTTTCACACACACTGCACTGCTTTGCGTTAACGTTCATCTTTGATTTTTACCAGCTGCTGTGACCTGCATGCATCACACATAATTCCTTTGCTCTTGAATGTTTTCCTGTTATGATTATATCATTGCAGGAGTGATGTTTATATGCCTTAGCCAAGCATTTCACTTAGATTTATCGCTCAGAAAAGCACATAAACTCCCAAAAGACACTCATAACAGATACCTCCAGCTATCATTAACACCAATTAGGTATATGACAGACTGTGTGGGAATTTCCACTCGTCCGTCATAAAAATCCAACTTTGTTGCATCTATCCTCACAAACAAAGACAGTTGTCATAACAGATCAATGCATGGAGAAGCTTTCTCCATGCATTGGACCTCTCTGTTTACATACACTAAGTAAACAGAGAGGTCTAAATAGGAAGAATGCAATTACTATGCTTTTGGATAAAACTGGATGTTTGAGGAGAAGTTAAAAACAGCTGACGCCAATAAGATGAAAAGAAAATGCTGACAAACTTAAACTGCATAATTAATATGTCAGCTCTTAAACCTACTGGAATGGATCATTTGTGGAGCATTAAAACACCAGATCACACCTGCTGGATTCTTGTTGTGCAATAAATGACAGCTAGTGATTACTCACGTTACTATAATGGAGGGTGTGCATAAACTGCACAAATTAGCGACAGCAACACCGAAAATGAATTGGAGTAAGAAAAGCAAATAAAACAGAGAAAGTATTAAGTTTACTCACCGCACTGGAATGAGTGAATGACTCCAACATGTGATTCCAATGAGTAGAACTAAACAGAACTGCTTCCACAAAGATAAACAGACGGGGAGGGAGAAAGAGAGAGATAGTGAGAGATAAGAAGAGAGTGAGAGAGAAAGAGAAGGTTGGGATGTGGAGAATGCTGCTTATTATTCAGGTCAAAGGTCAAACCCAACCACATCACCTGGTTCTACAACAGTGTCTGACCTCAGAGATGCACATATGGAAGAATCAAAGTTGATTTGTACTTCCTGGTTGTATAGACCCAGTCCATAAGTAGAATATTATTGAAAAGCCCAATAAATTCAGAAAATTTATTGCTGAGTGAAATATATGACATAGAAAAATGATACACTAAAGGATGTTTGAAAGCCTTTATTTCTGTTAATTAAAGTGAATTTCTGCTTATAATCAGACCACTAAAAATCTCTTTTTAAAAGCAGAAATTTTAAAGAAAAGCATGTTTAATTCCTGCATTAAAGTTATTTTCAAGAGGTACATATATTTCTAGGAGTATATTTTAATTTCTGAAATATAACTGTAAATATCAACCTGCAACTACAAATCATAACTACAGATGATTATTTAGAGTGTGTGATAGACACATTTTTAAAATTTATTTGGAAATACCGTATGAAGGTATTCAAACTGGCAACAAAACAACAACATTCTTAATAATTTATCCTGGCAGTGTCATACATCAATGCTCTTTCTTGGGAAATTACATCAGCTCAGTACAATTGAGCAATTTTGAGGTAGACCTGCATTTACCTGTTGTAACTGCCACAAAGTGGAGTTAACAAGCAGGTATCATGCGCTGTAATTTAACGTTTCGTCTACGACTGCAACAGAAACCCTGGATGGAAAAGAAAATTCCCTTGTTTATTTACAGATGGTTCAAAATGATATGTGTCGATAGATGTCTGTCTCCTAATCCCTCCTCCTGCCTTTGGAAAATGCAACGGTGAGGTGAGGTGAGGTGGGCGCAGCTTAAAGATTAAATGCTTTATCTTCTCTTTATTAGAAACATAAGTCACAAGAAGGAAAACTGCCTCACGAGAAAACAGCTGCAGAGGAATTTCAAGAGATTGAACAATACAGACATTTTTGCCAAAATTCCTGACTTGAAAAAAGCCAGCTGGTCTCACCGATTCATAGGAGCTTCTGACTTGGCACTTCAGAATTGAAATCCAACTTTCTGTTGAGGCCTGAAGGCAAAGGCACAACTGAAAGTCTTCCTTGAACTCACCGACTCAGAGGAGCCTGATTTGGTGTGAATCAGGCTCCCGGTCAAGATAAATGCAGAGAGATCTACGTGTGGTGCACAGAGGTGTGACGGCGGTGAGATGGGTGCTATGTTGGTGCAGCAGTTGAAGGTGACACATTGCACCGTGAACAGTTGTAAATGTACCAAAATCACTGCCTGACAAGATAATGAGTTCTCTAGAGATCGACAGGCTGAATGTTCAGATTTGGTCGCGATCCAAACAAACGTTGAGCAACGCAGAGCGGATAGCTTTTTGATTCTGTATCCAGAAATACAAGAACTGTTGGAAGATGAACTTCGACTTCATTCTTGTGAAGTAGAAGTTTATTAATATCTTTTGAATCCTTGACTTTTCCTCCTCTGTATTGCATTTAACTCCATCCATCGTCCCATCAACTCTAACCAATTTATTACATAACTCACCACCAGTATCGCTCATTTAAATACACCAGTAGCTTCACAAGCTTGGTCAAACATGTTAAAACTTTGATTTGTTCAGTCAGCACAAATAGAAGCAAAACAGCCAATGTACAGTAAATGAATAAACTGAAACTGACAGATAAACTGCAACAAACCTACTTTTAAGTGGTTCAGAAAGTGCCACTTGGAATTTTAAATACAATGTAAAATAAATAAGAAAGAATGATGTTGCTCAAAGCAGAAAGTGTAGAATTAGAATAGAATTGCCCATATGGATCTGGATTTTTTTTTTCGTCTGTCTCAGGTGGGCGATACTGATGTTTATATCAGATCTGTGGTTAGATGGACACATGGACCAAAAATGGCCAAAAGCATCGATCCAATACCAATACTCACTTTAGTGTCAATAGTATCAATATTTAGATAGATACGCCCAAACCTACAGTATAGAAAGCATTACCCTCCTAAATTAGCATTTATTGTGAACAATGGGATCGTTATTATCCACGTTGCATATGTACATTTTCACAGTCAGACGGTTGCTTCAAATTTAATCGGCTGATTGCATAAGGTAGCAAATGACAGAGAGAAAAAAAACAGCCGAGGGTGATATGTTCAGATAGCTTTCAGTCTTTTATCGCCACCCACACACAGCCTCAGGGCTTCTGCCTTTGGACACATTCCTACAGTAGGAACTGTCTTGTGCTTTTCCAGGCACTCGGAAAGAATTTCCCTTGATCAACAGGTCAGGGCAAGCAAAACGCTGGTTTAGATCGACACACACAACCCTGATGTCTGTTTGTTCGCTTCACAAATCTTATCTACGTTTATTTACAGCTTATTGAGTGAGACAGACTTTATATTAGCTTCAAAAGCTAACGCTAACTCCTAACGCTGCCTTAGCATCAACATGAATACATTTTATTCACACTTATTTGCAAGCTGTGTGTCATCATTAACGAGTTGCCAGCCTTGTATTTTCTTCATCTCAATAAAAATAATATCAAATTCAAATTCTGCTGCCTCTTTAAAGGGTTATTAAAGGAGCCATGTTGTGATGACTTCCTGAAGGCAGAGCTTCATAAACAGGGTCGCCGCCATGAATCTTGGGCCCCCCTGCATAGCTGCTGTTACAATTTTTTGAGTCTATTTGACCCATAAAAAGCATCACAATCATTACTGAAATGAATTTGTTATAAAAGTATTACTGATTGCACTTTAAAAATTAGGTAACTTTATGTTATTAAAGGTAAAGTTTTAAACAGTAATGATTTGTTGGTTAATGTCAAGTTGTCATAACAAAAACATTTTAAATAATGTCAACTTTGTATTAAAAGTGTCATAATTGACCGAATGATGCTTTATGACAGCAGTCATAAATATTCATGAAAGCTTTTTCATGTTCATGACAAGAATTATGTCATGTTTATGAAAGTGTCATAAACATCCCCTTTACATAAAGTGTCACTATGCTGTCAATCAACTTCATTCACTCACTGCTAAATGTGCTAATGGTGGAGAAACAACTAATCATTACAAGAAACAGTTTATCTGCCATCATTGCTAACTAAACTGAGCATTCACAGTTTTGTGCTATGCTATCTGCAGCACGGCACAAATTGTGGTGGAGGAAGGATGAGCAGCACCACATGAGATTGTGATTGACAGCGTTAAACCTCCCCTGCCACTGACTGGTTGTTTCTAGCACTGGGAGAAAGCAGAGGAAATAGATTTTTCACAGATTACCTCTCCTACTATACTGTCACAACATAATGACAGTTTTAACAAATATATCTATATAAAAGTTACATACTGTAGCTTTAATTTCACTCAGGAGAGGACGGGTCAGGAGGGACGTGGGTTTTAACTGCTACTGACTGACTCACCTGTTGCTAAGGGATAAAAGGTACAAGGGACAAGTTAAATATATGAATATGTTGGTAATTTTTTCCCATATTTCATCAAATGCTAGTGAAAATTTGTCCCTTTTAGATAAGCCTACTCCGCTTTTAAATGACTCTTTTTCAATTGTTGATTTTATTTGTTTTTGGCTGCACTGTGTAGCACTTTGAGATTTTTGTTAATGAAAAGTGCGTTATAAATTAAATTATTAATATTAAAAGGAGGCAACAGTTGTCTGTAACTAAGCTAATTATGCTAATTGGTTGATAATCTCACACAGTCTACTCACCTCTCTTGGACACAAACTGGGTTATAAAATAACACTCTTGCCTTTTTCTTTCTCTCTGTCTCTCTTTTTTTGAAACCCTGATTTTATAACTTTTCTTAACAGCATAGTAACTGCTACAGTCGTTCCTGTCTTCCACTTTCTGCAGCTGAACACCATCACAGCGCCAAGCAGGAACGAACCATTTAACGCAGATAGGAGGTTCAGGGCAAATATGGATGTGAGTGTTTTGATCTGGGAGTGGGAACATTACACTTTTACTGATAAAGACAATCTTTGAAAATACAATATGATTAATTTTGTAATTGATAGGGCCCTGATTTTTTATTTTATTTCTATGAACAAAAAGTAAATAATTCAATTGTGGAGGGCCCCCTTTTGGTCAGGGGCCCTAGAATTGTCATCACTTTCTACCCACTTTACCACACCCTGTTCAGAAACGGCAACAGTGTTGTGATCCGTGTTTATCTGTGTAGTTATTTTGAGATTTTCTGTGCTTAGTCCCGTTTCCCTGAGTCTCTGTCTTGTCTTCCCTGTTGATTGTTCCCAGCTGTGTCTAGTTCCCCGATTACCTTCTGTGTATTTAAGCTCACCTGTTGTCCTTGTCGTTTGTCAGTAGAGTTTCAATAGTTTAGTTGTATTCAGAACAGTTGTGCAAAAGTATTGCTAATTTGTGAGTGCATTCAAAAAGGAGGTCACATCAGGTTTACCTGTAAAGCAGGGCTGCCCAGTTTGTCCTGGAGGGCCGGCATCCTGCGTGTTTTAGTTCTCTCCCTGATGGTAGTAACAACCTTTTCAGCATGTCAGTGTCCATCTTAGACCTCTAATGAGCCATCATTGGATCCAGGTGAGTTAAACCAGGGACAGAACTAAAACATGCAGGATTCTGGCCTTCAATGACCCCCTTTGGGCATCACTGCTGTAAAGTCTTCATTCTGAAATTTTGCCTGAAAGCTGAATAACCCGTAACTTTTCTTGAGCACTGTATGAATACTGAAAAAGTGTGTTATTTATGGAGCTGATGAATAGGAAGAAAGCAAATTTTTCCTATTCTGTATGGAACAAAATTGATACGAT
This sequence comes from Micropoecilia bifurca, assembly GCA_903067075.1. NCBI lineage: Eukaryota > Metazoa > Chordata > Actinopteri > Cyprinodontiformes > Poeciliidae > Micropoecilia > Micropoecilia bifurca. Next base: position 11,968 of record CAEGAF010078059.1, read on the forward strand.
TTGGATCTCTGATCTGGTTTTAATAGTCCACATTCCATTTGTTGCCTATTAACTTTAATCATTGTTTATAACAAAACTCTAAATATTCAGGTTTCCTTTGACCTCCTGCCAGCCCAAATGCTTTCACCTTCAATATGTAAACCAGTCTGCTTCATCATCACTTCTCTCCAGGTCATCTCCCAGCTAACAGTAATGCACCCAGTGTTTTTGTGGAGACACTAACTTTTTGTTTTGTTTTCAGGCAAAAAGTACCCAAAAATCAGTAATAATTACCTCACTTGCTGTTTAAAGTAGATGTTTCAGTGAGTCATATACTTATTCCAGTTATAAAAGTACATCCAAGCTGGGCCTTTTCAACTTTCAAAAGCTGCTTTATCCCACATATCCAAGGGGCATTTATCTGAAGGAAGAAATGAGATACTCCACAAATCTGGTTTAGGAAGAAAGATTGTTGGCGAACTGTGGAGCCTGGTTTACCTTATTTATACAGCGATTTACTTAGAGGCAAACGTACGAACGCCACTCAGCCAACTGACAATACATTTGTACTTCAGCTAATGGCGCAACAAAAGCTAGCTAATAAGGTTAGCAGCTAGTTGGCAGAAGCCTCAATCGTTGAGAATTACAGACTTACAGCAACTTATACACTTGCCTGACAGGAAAGTCCAAAAAGAATAATAAACATAGGATATGAGATCAAATAGTGCTGTCAAAGTCAAATTTAAGACCTGTGAATAACATATTTCAGGCCAACTTACTTCCAGAAAAAAAAGATTTAATTCATTAATTTTAGATACATAATTTGACCTTTTACAGCTGTGTGGGCAACCTGATAAAAAACAAAAAAAAAACTATAATGTTTAAATGTTCTTTATGATCAGAACAGCAACAGAAATAAATCACATTGGTTTGGAGAATATTTTAGTTCTCTACATGTCACAGGTATGCTTGGTCGTTTAATATGAACACAAATGTATAACTTAATAAAAAAAAACACATATGGAATTAGAAGAAAAGATATGAATAAAAACATGAGTACCACTTAAAATTACTACTTTTCATATCCTGACCCCCCACTTCCCTCCTGTAAGTAGGGATAAGATGCTGTTGCATAGTTAGCTTTATGTTTCACACATTTTGTTGTGTCATGACAGCGACAAAGCAAACAGCTTTAAAACCAAATGACAAAAAAACAGCAGCTTCCATTCTGGAAAGACAGATTTGGAATATATTAAAACTCATAGCGTTCCCATAGGTTCCACATGTGGCCTTATTGCTCTGCATGCTGATGAAACTCAACTTCTTCCAGCTGTTGTCGTTTTCTCAGAACAGCTGCAGCGCCACGGATTCCTCTGGTAGCTCTGATCCCGATGCGCTGACGGTGCAGCTGCAGTGAGCGGAATGGAAAGCACAGGTTCCTGTTTATTAAAGCAGACAGCGCCCCCCTGTGGTTAAGAATGAAAGACTTTTTTTTTTTCCTTCTGCTGCATGGTCCACTTCCTGCTCTTCTTCATTGGTTCAGAATTGCAAAACGAGTTTTTCTGTGTTATTTTTTCACCACTCCATGTGTGGAGGCTGTGTGTTGCTCTGGCTTTGCCCTTTGAACTCTGTGTGCAGCAGCTTGCTGGCCTGATCCGAGTCGGGGCCGTGCAGCCAGTCTTGATACAGCTTGTTCAGGATGGGGTTGAGTTCTGGCAGGCGGACCGGCAGGCTACTGTAGGCCTCCTCCATCTGCTGGACCAGACCTTTATCGACCCGGCCGCCCGCCTCGCTCTCAGCCTGACCTCGGCCGCTCAGGCACCCTGAAGCAGAGACGAGATGGGGGTTAAAAAACAAAACATTCTTTATTAATTTTTTTGTGTGGCCTTTCATCCACACAAAAATTCAGTTCAATATCATGAAAAACGATTATTTAAATAAACTTCATACATGTGAATTCTGTAAACAGAAATAAGTACAAGTACAAGTGGAATTGGGGCATTTTTGTGCTTGTGAATAAATTTTTTTTAAAACTCAGCCAAACACAAAATAACATTTCTGTTTCAGTTCTTTGTCATTTAATAACAATAAAATCTGTCATCTTTACAAAAGAAAACTGGCGATGATGGAAATTTACTGTTAAATAATTTCTGCAAATCTCTTAGTAAGTTTTTAATGGTTTGTTGAACCTAGATATTGTATCTGTTTGCACAAATGTACAGCGTATTAGGGTGATTGTATGCAAAATAATGGTACGTTTCTGAAAAAAAGTGATTTTGAGACAACAGAAATGTTCTAGAAGACTACAAAATGTCTAAGCTTGAAAAGTCAAAGATTTGCTACAAAAAACACCTAAAATGTTCTAGAAAATGAAATGTGGAAATTTATGGGTTTCAAAGGTGGAACATTTATAATTTCTTTTAGAAATTTTCAGTTTCAAACGTGGAACATTGTTGACTTTTGAAACCCAAAAGTTTAAACAATTTTTCTAGAAAACATCTGAACTTCATTTCAAAACTTCAGAGTTTTCTGACAGAAATGTATTTTTTTTCTCTCTCTCCATTTACAAAATGGCCCCAACACACCAATTTACTAATGAACTTGCTGGTGCCATGTCTTAATTCCTAACAGGAAGTCATGGTTGTTTTGAAGCAATCTGATTGGCTGACAGGTTTTGGTTTTGCCCCCTTTGGGTTTGGCATGTTTAAAACAATACTCGGGTGGATTTATGTGGATAAAACTATTCTGAAACTGATCCTGTATGTACAATATATTTTACGACATATTTATTAAGATCCAGCTGCGTGTGGACAAAGTCCAGAGTGGCAGCTCTGAGGTTTACCTCCAGGACAGGACAGCACCTCCACCAGCTGGTACGGCAGGCGGCCCTTCTTCATCCGGTGCACCAACGTCTGGATGTTCCTGAAACCGTAGATGGCAGCAAACTGCAGCAGCGTTTCCCCGTCCTGCTCCAGCGTCACTTCCTGGAAGTCACGATTCCTGTAAAAATGTTACAACAAGTAGAACAAGAACGTATTCTATTTGTTGGCAATGAAATTAACTGGGCTATTTTACAAATCTTGGGTGGAAATTGTAGTCTCCAAGTGTGGGAAGAAAAAATAAATTCCAAAAGAAATAGATTTTGTTTGTATTGTGGAATAGTTTAATGAAATACCCAATTAATCAATTGCATAATAAATTAAAATGAACTGGATAATTTCCATGCACATAAGATCTTTTACAAAGTTTACAGACACTTCATAATCCATTTTATTTATGGTTTCAGATTTGCGTACATTTTATTTCTGTTTATTTTATTGTTTTTGGTTTTGTGTTTTTATTTTCAGCATTTAAAATGTCTTCCTGTTCCTTTTTAAAAAACAAACAAAATTAAAGCTCATTAGTCTTTGATAGGGGGTGAATTGCCATTGTCAGGGACAATTTATCATCAGGTAGTTTGTTTTTGTGATGTACCGTGAATCTGTCATTACTCTGACCTGAGGGTTTTGTATGTGATTTCCTTCACGTCGATGGCGAACACCTCCTTCGCCGTGTGTTTGAACACGTGCTCCAGGAATCCTTCGGAGCCTCTACCGTCATGCCTCTTCAGCCCCACGTCCCCACCTTCACCCAGCCTGCAAAACACACAAAACAGTTAAAGACAAACTCATTTTAAACTTTTTTTTTAGCTGTTCATTATTTAGTCTACTTAATTTTAAAAATCTGATTGATCAAACTGTATGATCATTTGTCTGTTTATGAACTCACAGATGGTCCAGTGGGACTGAGCTCAGCTCCTCCACGGATATTTTTCTCTTCTGCATCAGGCGGTAGATCTCCTCTGAAAGATAAATCTTAGGTCATTCTTTAAAATATACATATATATCTTTTTATAAAATAAAACAAAAAACCACACACACACACACAATCCCTGGTATGTGCTTGGAGTTTATGAGCCAGGCATTTCTTCAGGAGTCCCAGACTTACCTCAGTGCACAAAAAGATGCTGTTTTTGGTTTAAACAGTAGGCGTGTTTTCAATGATGTCACCAATGGTCATGTGACCAGCTTTCAGTGTAGTTGGTGAAGCAGAAGCCCTGGTCACACTTATGTATGAAGTAAAACAAAACTCTTATGTTTATGTAGCCAAAAAATAACTTCTGTTAGTTCAGCCTCCACATGATAAACTGAAACGTCATTGAATTAAGTTACGGGAGGAATTATCAACAAGTCATATCAAAACAGAGAGGAAGTATGCTAATGTTAGCCTAGAGCTGACATCATTTCCAACAGTAGTAATGAGTTTACTGAAGAGTCCAGTTGGGTAAAATTTCAATTAGACCTTCGCATTGGGACAAAAATTGTGCTGGATGCAATGTTGCGATAACGTTATGACATTCAATATTTGAACCATAATTGTTCAGGTTTTGCATCTTTCTGCTTTGGGTTTCCAGCAAACAGAGATTCTAGATAGTAAGTTTTCCATCCAGTGCTTAGACAAAATAACATTTATTATTTCCATCTGAACAGCCCTGTGACAGACTGGTGACCTGTCCAGGGTGACCCCGCCTCTCGCCCGGAACATTAGCTGGATAGGCACCAGCAACCCCCCCGACCCCAGTAGGGACAAGGGTGTAAAGAAAATGGATGGATGGATGGATTTCCATCTGAACAACAAAGTTTAATCTAAATCAAGTTTTGGAAACCGCTGCAGCTTGTGTGACTATAAACGGCTGTTTTCTTCCAGCCTTTTATATTGTCTTTATACTAATAATGCAAACTGTGTTCCATTTGTATTTTACATGGCATTGACACCCCATCATATCACCAGCTTGACTCGACCCTGTGGGTTTTTGTACTAATGATGGTTACATGGTACTAGCCAATGGCTTGCATTGCTCAGATGTTTTCTAGAGGAGCAGAATGCATTTCCTGGTCGGAGTGGATGAACGTGTTGGCAGATTTGTTCAGCTGGACCTGGAACTGCTCCAACCATCCAAATCAATCGACTGTGATGTCAGAAGGGCACTTTTAGTGCAAACAGATGGAGAAGCAGCAGGTCAAAAACAAAAACAGAGATACATGCGTCTTGTGACCATAGGGTCTGTGGACATTTGTACTCAGCTATCAGAGTCTGTGTAAAGTTTGAGTTTCCAACATGGCTTAGAAGAAAGACCGATTTTAGAAGAAAGGAACTGAAACATGTTATAAGAGGAAGTGGTTTGGTTTGATTTAATTATAATCTATCCAAAATGAAGGCTTTCCCTTTTCAGAGTAAAAGTTTCAGCATGCAACAACCAGTCATAAACCTCTTCCAGAGGCCATTTTAAAGACTCTTACTGGAGGTGAGGACACAGTCAACATCTCTGGTCTCCAGTAGACTGTTGTAAAACTCCTCTCTGACAGCCTCCAGTTTTTTATCAAAGCAGGGAGCCACGACGACGTGATAAATCCTCTCTGGACTCAGCTTCTATGGGAGGAAAAAATACATCAATGAGGATAAAATTTAAGAAGAGAACTGGAAGATATTTCCCCCAAACAGATGTCTGGACAGTACACAGTTATTACTTAGCACAAATGATGCTGTCAAAACCGCTTTAATGCTTTATGATAACAGATTCTTGAGTCTTCATCAGATCTCTATAGACTTTAAAACCCAATTACTGTATTGTTTAGTCAGAGTGTAGCCACATCTGACATTTGGTCCTCATCAACTCTGACCGATCTTAGTGCGACGCTCAGGAAGAGCGAGATCGATGTCCAGGTTGGACATTGAGGAAGTTGGGGCTTGTTCTGTCAGACCATCAGTACCCGAAACCACATATACAAAAACTTGTAAAAGCGCATGCAGGGTCACTGTGACCACATTGGACTTTTGAGGATAAAAAACCTAAAACAAAACAAAAGAACAAACAAAAAAAAACTTGTGAGGTCCAAATAACCCCATCTCTTAAGACTGCAGGAAGTTAAACAAACCTAAGTTCTTCCATTGGTCTGAACATTTAGTGTGAATAAGGTGCACATTTTGAATATTATGCAAGATATATTTTCTATTGCCATTTATTATAATATATACTGTTATTGATTTATTGTACTACCCTCCTGGAAATACAAATATTTCTCCCCCATAACTTTTTAGTTACTGTAGAAACAGCTGGAAAAAATCTAGCTACTTTGTAGCCAGATTCAGGACAACTTAGATGCATCCTCCATAGATATACCCAGCCTGGTCTCCATCACAGTCTAAATCTGAAGTCTGAAATTTCTCTCGCCTGTCTGTATTTTTAACATTTGGGTCATTTTTGCTGCATCGTTTCCCAATCTGTCAGACTTGCAGGACACATTTCAAGGCTTGGTGAACATTTCCAACACTTGACGCAGTTCGTGGGTCAACATGAGGCCAGGAGGTCGTATCGTGTAACCAGATTACGTGGCAAGAATTTGAACCCAGTGACGTCTACTGGATTGTTTACAACACAGCGTATCGTTATACACCACGTCTCACAGATCCCACGCTATCCGGATTTTACTAACCAATTTGTATCTCAGGTGTCCGTTGCCACAGGTGACGGCTGTGGGTAAGAATGTGTGGCGCTGCATAGAGAGAAACACAGCAGTGCTGAATGTGACATCACAGCGCAGGGAATAGAATCAATATTTGTCCAAGCGCTGCTTGTGTGACTTTGAGGTCCCACTGTGGCTAACCGGCCTCCACTCAAACACGACCTCTGGGTTAGCGTCGGGCTAGCAGGGCAAATCCCAGCAGCTTAGAACCGACTGACAGCAGGAGGAAGAAGAAAAGCTGCAGATCTGTTCTGCACCATGACTGATGTGAGGCGGCTCCACACCCTGCAGACATCTGACTGTCACAGTCCCTGCTCTGGTGGCTGATCTGCTGCTGTAATTCTTACAACACGGCCATGTGTCCACTCCAACATTTTCTTCACTCTGTCTCGGTCCTTAACTTTCCAGAGTGCCTAGGCATGTTTGTTTTCTTCCAGTTTTTTATATTGGTGTCAATTCAAACACAAAATTGGTCTTACAAGTCGTAACTGGTGGTAGTCAGAGTCTGCGTTTCCCTTCTTCAGCTGAAATCGCAACTCCATCGACTTGTACATGGTTTAAAAGCAACATTTTGACATGATTTAGCAAAACGCAAAAGAAAGCCATTTCCCTGACGATCTATGAAACATGCGTCCCATTTATAATGATCCTAAAGGGACAATCGTTGGTGGTTGGATGTGTTGCCTGCTGCATTGCATGGATATTTTTATTGTTTTTGTAAGCTGAAACAAAGAAGGTGACTCATCAGCAGCAGCTGTGCTCAGTCACGTTGGTTTACAGCTGGAAACAAGGCTCCAGTGTAGTTGCGGTTTAGGACGCTGAAATCGAGTGAGCATGTGGAAGTGAAGATATACGCTGTTATTTCTAACGGTTTAGTTTTTGAAAATATCAGACTTCCTCATCAAAAACTCAGACAGTTGAACCGTTCATTTGATTTGTTAAATGGAACAGGAGGTGGAATTTGAAGACTTAAACCACAGGAAATAATTTTCTTTTTTCTCCCAAGGATGACATAGTTCCTTTTAGTCAGATAATATATCAGATTAAAAGCACCATATTTGACAGGAGCAGGTGATCTGCACTCTCACCTGTTGCTCAGAGAAGTAATCTTTCACCAGGCAGCCCATGATTTGCTGGGGAGACCGGGCTGTGCACAGGTGAGGGGTGACCATGCTGCCCAGAACCCGTTCTGCATAGCGGATCCAACCTGCACACACAAAAAAATGACTAAATACAAACTGTAGAAACAAAACAAGAAAACACAAAACAATAGAAACATTTCTCAGTTCCAAAAACTTGTTCCTTTAAATCCTAATCTCAACTGAAAATTGCCAGTAGCTTTTAAGGAAGCAAAACAGCTCCAACAGTGTCATTTTCAACAAATGTGTTTGTTGAAAAGTGGGGTCATTTTGAGCCAAATTTAATTCCATAAAGCTCCTTGGTGTTATCTCTGAGGAGAGCGGTGAGGGAAACGCTGCCTATCTTCCTCCACCAGCACTTTGTTGCCATCTGAACTTCTAAAACACAACCTGTCCCTTTTTTAACACACAACATCTGAAGGCTGGGACACTGCAGCAAGAAACGGGGAAGATTTCTGTTTCCATAGAAATATTAGCTACACATTTATGGCAGGAAAATGACAGGACGGCAGTTTTTTTCACTCATCTTGAGCTATGATGTGGAGTTTTCTGAAATGACGTTTCTAAGTGTTTCAGGCAATGTTCCGGTCTTCCAACTTTAAATTTGTCTACCATTCAGATTTTCTTTAACGTCAGCAGATTTTACAGCGCGGAGTGTTTGTTTCAGCCGTTATGTCAAAACAGACTGAGCAAATTCATCTTTTATAATGTTTTGAAGAATTTTTGTTTATAGGGAAAAAAATAAACACAAAAACATAAGAAAAAAAAACTAAGATTTTAAGTTAAAAAAAAAAAACAAGATATGTCCAGTTTAGGACACAGCCAGATAAGTTCAATATTTTAAGCGTGAAACCACTAAGAAAAAAAAAATCTTGAAATAAAACTTAAGTCAAAAACTCAAGCGAAGATGAAAGTCTGCTGTTGCTTTTATTGCAGGAAATTACACATTTTATTTTTGATTTTAGGATAACTACAGTTTATTTAAAAAGGTTTTATATTTACAGAAGGTTTGGGTGTATTTTCCTTAAGTTTTAGAGCCAATTAAAAAATTCATCAACTTTTAACTGAGTAAAACAAGCTTTAGAAAATTTAACATGGCTGCGTTTTACTTTCTCTCTGAAACAGCAACACTGACGCAGACAGTATCTGTAGAAGAAGCGAGACTCTGAGTCAGCATCTGTAATTTATATTCTACGCAACAAACAGGAGAGATTCAAGGCTCCAGGGAGTAAAAGTTCACAGATGCATAAAAACCCCTTTAACGTCATAGTTAAAAATAAACCAAATAAAAAAATTTAAAAAAGATGACAAGGCCAATTTAGTTTGTGTTATGAAAAGAACTGCAGAGGAGAATCAGCAGGTCAGGCAGGCCGCTCACCCGGGCAGGAGGAGGTGAACATGGGTAAGGCCTGAGAGTCATGGTGCCTCCTGCGGTAGCGCTGAATAAACTCCTTCTGGGTCTCCAAGATGCTGAACCCAGCAGCTACAGTTGTGTCAAACACAAATTTTACCCCTAAAGAAAAACAATAACAAAGTGAAAAGTTGTGATGAGGAAATCAATCATGTGATCAAATTTTTACTAAATTGATTTTAAAAAACAAAGAATTTTTTTGACTTTTTTCCTGGTATGGGACGAATTTTTAGGTGCATTTTAGAAGAAAAAAAAAACATGAGTGTTTTTGCCTAAAGATGCCGAATAAACAAGGTTTGTACAGTTTGTGCCACAGTAAAATTCAAGCACTTTCAAGGTTAGTTTTCAAACTTTTCCAGCACCAGACGTCGGTGAGAAAAGCTATGCAGCTTTAATTCACTACAGAGAATCATTCATTACTGTTAATAATGCATTGTGACAGCGTCCTACAGCAGGAACAATATATGACAATTTAGCATTTTGAAAATCTGTTCAAAAATTTAACTCAAAACACCCCAATTTCAAAAACAAATAACATATATAATAGAAGCCAACCTTTATTTCAAATACACAGATCAATAAATCATTAGGAATAATAAACATTCTTTAAAAGTTGTTAGCATTTAGCACATAACCATTTTGGAAATTCTAACTGACCCAAAATAGGAAACATATAGTTGGATTTATCTTCAGACAGAGACAAGAAAACTTTTCCTTAGGTGTGTGAAAATAACTAGTTCCAACGGTAAATAACATTTTCCAAACGTAGGTTTTTAATCAAACATTAGCTTGCACTGCATAACAAAACTGTGCAGTTTTAATATCAAAGAAATCAAGCACTTAAAGAAAAAAAAAATTAAGAAGAAAACCCCACAGGCCGTCTCAGATCTGCTCACCGATGCTCTTGAGGAAACTGCAGAGCTTGTGGGCTGCTTCGTTAATGTCCAAGCCAAACTGGACGGCAAAGAAAGGCAGCGACTGCGGACACACCGACGCCGCCACCACCTTGTGCTTCGATGCGTCACATTTCTGCCGAAAACACAACATGACACCCAGCCGTCTCGGCTTTCTCGTTCCAGCTTTTGCGCGCCTGTGTGTGAGACGCACCTTGTTGAGGGCCAGGACTCGCTCCACCTCCTCCAGATTCTGCTGGGAAATCTTCAGGGTCTCTTCATCGGACAGGCAGCCGTCGCAGGAGAGACAGGCGCTCAGCAGCAACCGGGGGCCTTCGATCAACTAAGGGGACGGAAACGGCTCAAACTCATTTACTTCATTTCACATTGAAAGCTCCTGCAGTGCCTGGTGAAAATGTTCCCACGAAGTTACTTCTTGTCAAAACAGCAAATATCAACATAGTTAACAAATAATTTATACTCACTCAAAGTTAGGCATAATCCTAAAGTTGTGTTGTTTTTAAAATCTTTCACAAATTAAAGTTTTTAAATGTGTCGAAGAACTAAAACTCCCCATCACTCTGAAGCAGTAGGACTGTGACGATTATAAATTCTGTTGTAGTTTAGGTTGTTTTATTATAAAATAAAACAACCTAAAACATTACATGAGAACCTCACACAACTGAAACCATAAGTAAAATGGATTATGATGTCGCTGTAAACAAAATTGCCCTTCAAAAAAAAAGAAAAAAGAAAAAATTAAATCAGCGCAATGGAAACTATGGAGCTCATTTTGAATCATCATGCAATTAACTGGTTTTGACAGGTTTACACACCATTCACACTTCACTGTATAAAACTAAATGAGTATTTAACTGAAAACTTGATGAGGAGGTAAATAAGCCGTCACTACCTGTCCATTGACTTCCTCGCTCTCTGGGCCAGAGTTGGCTCCGTCTTCACCTTGTATCTTGTTGCACTGCATTTGCAAACAAAATAAAAGAAAAGAAAAACGATTGAACCCTAATTACATGAAATCACTTCATTTCAGCCACAATCCTACCTGTTTGGTGCAGTTCTCACACTTCTCCTTGCGCTGTGCCATCTTGACTCCTGACATTTTCCCCTCGTCATTTATCTCTGAGCTGGGAGAGACAGACGGACCAGAGGTGGAAGCAGAAGCATTAGTAGCTCATTTCCTCGCGGGATGTTGTGTGTTTTCTGTTGGGAGCCCCACCCTCCCGTCAGCCCCACCCCGTCCCATCACCGACAGCCAGCTTATCAGAACCAGAACAGCCCCTCCAACGCTGGGAAAACTCACAATGAGCATTAATCATCATCACGTTTAAATGGCTCGAGGTAATTGTATACACAACCACGACAGGGGTGTTACGTGACAGCGTTAAGTGAGATAAGCCTCCTTGTGTGACCTAAAATAGCAGTTCATTTACTTTAGCTCAAGTAATGACGCTCTAAAGTAGCTTTAACAACAATAATGCGTCACGTTTAATGACTAAACGTCGTTTCTTGTGGGCTGGAGGGGTTTAAAACGATTTAGGCCGCACAGAAAAAACCTTAAAGTGTTGAAATGTTTGTTAGTAATAACGCCGTAAGGCTGAATGTTGAGGTAACAACTCACCGGACGGTGATGCTTCCTTGCGCTTCAGCACAAAGACGTAGAAACCCGCAGAGGACAAGAAGGGGAGAGAAGAAGAAGGACCGCAGCGCCGACACTGTTCAGTTGTTAAACTGTGCCGGAACTCAGCGCTCTGTCTCTAAAAACCCCGTGTTGGGACGGTGTCACTGCCACTGCTAATCCGCACCTTCGTGGTTCTTATATATCATATTTACCCCGCGGTTCGTGCTTATGTACGTCCACTTCCATTGTGCTCCCCGACCGTCCTTGGAGCATGCGCGCGTCAACAGGCGTCACGCGCCGGAAGCTGTGACATGAGGATTTCAAAATAGAGGGTGATTTCGCAAAGCAGAAAATTCAAAAAAATATAATATATTGAGACTTTTAAAAGAGAATTATCAGTCGAATGTTTTCTTAGTTTGTTGCTCAAAAACGTAATGTTTTTCTTTTATTTATAAACACGTTAATAAAAAAAACGTTAAAAATATGTAATTCACAACTATAAAAACGTGATAAAAAGTTATATAAAAAGCCAAAACCATTTCTTGATCAGTTCTGCTTAGCAGTAGTATTATTATTACAGTGATTCTTGAGAAGAGGGACAAAACATGTCTGCTGGATAAAGCGAGTTTGAATAGAATATACACACCGACACAACTAGCCTCTGCAATTATTTTTCTGTGGACAAAACTCTGGGTCAGGTCCTTTAAAAATGTAATTAAAAAGAATGTTGCAACTGGCAGTGCAGTGTGCTTCCTTACATTTCCAAAACATTATTTGTCATATTTGAATACATAAGCTTTAGGAATAATTACACTATTTTTTGAGAAAATCTGAACCCGTTTAATCCCTTATCTCAAGAATCACTGATTTCATGTAGATTTTGTGGTTTGAAGTATTGCCTAAATTTAAAGCACAGATTGAAAAATAATCTAAAAGTGATCTCCTAAATTTGATTCTAAAAATACATAATCTGATTTACCTTATTTGGTTGTATGTAAAATGAGCTATTTTCATAATATTTATCTATCTAAAAACATAAAAATAAATTAAAAAAAAAATCAGCTGAAAACCTCACCTATGCATCATTTGTTGTAATTTTTGAGTCAATGTTTGTGTAAAATGAAGAGTTTTTGTAGGCCCCAGAGGGCCTATTTATATAGAAAGTGTCAGTGTATCTGACGTTGTTTCAGAAGATTGCAATGTTACATGTTCTGTCAATGTCTTTACTTGGCAGAATATAGATTTTATTGCGGACCAGTGTGTATGTGTGCACATTTTTATAAAAGATAGTGACAAAACAGCACAATGTGTACTGTACTCCAGTTACACCACTGCTTTTCATATTGTCAGTTTTTCCCTTCAAAGCAAATCACAGACTGACTTGGAACTCTTACCAACCAACGTATAAAAATATTACTGAAAAGCAGTCCATCCAATCTGTTTATAGAGTCCAGATTCCCGAATTTAGAGCTGAGAAAATCAGCTCCTTGTCATCTTTGCCTCCTTTGAAGACCTTCAAGTTAGGTTTTTATTAACCCTTAATATGTCTTCTTTTAGTGGCTGTCTGCATCTCGGCTCTACTGTCATTTTATGAATTCAAACACAATGGAACATTTTATAGAACTGGCAGACTGAAATCTTTCACTTTGCTTCATATTTGTTGCTGCACTATTAAAATTGACCTCTTTGACACAGTAGTTCTTGTTGACTTTCCTACTTAAAAGCTGGAAATTCTGAGTAATCATGGTGACAATGCAAAATGGAAAAACCAGAGTGTTTCTTACTTCTTTGGCTCTAGTAGCCTTTACCTGACCACAGTAAGTCGTCATTTAAATGGATTGTGAAAAAGTGTGAAGACATGAGGCAAAGGGACTTGAACCTGTGACGGCCATGAGCAGGACTGGGGTACATGGGTCACGCGCTTTACCAGTACTTTTTTCCGTTCATATTCATTTTACAAATGATCAAAAATATAATCTACGATCAAAACGTCTATAATTTGATTTAACAAATACAGTTTGTGAAGAAATCGGGATCGACTGCTGCACAGTGCCATCTTTTCAGATTTTATTTTGAAAGGCATCTCAGTTTAGCGCATCCAATCAGAGTTCACGAAACCAGGAAGGAAGTGTCACCCATTCAAGACGGTTGTTGCGACAACATGAATTCAACTTCCTCGTAGTTCAGTAATGTGGTGCACGTTTTATCGTGTAATTATTTATTTTTAAATCTACAAGGACCAAAATTCACGGAAGAAAAAAAAAATTAAGGTAAGGAATGAAAAAAATATAAAATGGCTGCATTTGTTTCTCCTTGCTGGTGCGAGTTGATGAATTGGAGAGCTGATCTACTCCTCACCTACAGGATTATTCATGGATTCATGGATCAGGTTATCCAGCAGTAAAGAAACACAGATATGTTTATGTTGTTGTCACTTCTTGACAATATTGCTGCTAAGTGGGCTGAAATATGACAAAGCAGTTTGTGCCTCATACAGATTATTTAATATATATTCAGAAATATATTCTAAAGAAGCTTTGACTTACACCAAGAACATCTCTTTTTTTTATAGTGAGTGTATTTCAGGTGTCGGAAGTCACTATAAACGTGGACAGAGTCCCATTAACTGCTCAGCTTCCTTTTGGCTTGAAGACATCTTCATTTAGGGAGTGTTGCAGATTTGTGGTGAAACAGGAAGTCAGTTCAGTTTGGAGTAGAACAAACAGCTCAGCCACCAGCTTCTTCATTACAGAGCCATTTTCTAAACAAGTGGAAAATGATCTTAGAATACTTGTACTTAGAGTAAAACATAATTATTAAAACTACAGTAAGTTATAGCTATTTAACTGAAAACAGTCGTTTAAAAAGATTTTCAGCTTTATCTTGGTGGAAATGTTGGAAAAATGGTCTAAAAAGCAGCTAATTCCAGCAAGATTATTATCTGTAACAAATGTTTCAGTCATGAAAGGTTGTTAATAATTTATGAGGCCAACCTCAAACATGCTTGAAATTGAGAGAAAGCGAACAGAATGAATGAAAAACTTATTGTTAAAGGTAACCAGAGCAAACAACATATGATTTGGACAATTTTAGACATTTAGTAGCATTTAGTAGTGTAACTGCAGTATGATTTTTTTTAAAAGATATTTTAGATGTGCACGCTAGATGGACTTTGAGCCTCTGTAGATCCTTGGAGTTTAAAGCAAATACTCGCACATAACAGCAACCACATTTATGTTACATTTTCTCCTTTTCAACACTGAAAGGTGTCCAAAGGTGGTGATGCTGCACTGCAAAGTGCTGACGCAAATACTTACCGTGTATTTGCGTCCACTGACAGATGTCCACTGTCACATGTCCACTGTCCACTGACAGTCTTGTGCACCTGTGGATCAGTGCACAAGACTACTATGAAGATTTTATTTAAGATTGCGGGACAAACTCCCACCAACATTGCCACCATCGTCCCTTTTGTTTATGAAGAAATTGAAGTCTTTTAAGTCTGCTGTTACACTTTCTAAAGATGTAAAAAAACAAAAATGATTATGTTTTTCATAAAGGTTGGGCAATTCCAGGCCTGGAGAGCCGGTCTCCTGCAACTTTTATATGTTTCTCTACTTCAACACACCTGAGTCAAACAATGAGGTCGTTAGCAGGACTCTGGAGAACCTGACTGCACTGAGGAGGTTTTTCAGCTGTTGGATTCAAATGTGTTGGACCAGGGAGACATCTAAGAGTTGCAGGACACTGGCCCTCCAGGACCAGGATTGCCCACTCCAGCCTTGAGTCTTGGACTGGCTTAGTATAGCCACATAATTTAATCACACATACAACACTGGCTCACAAAAACACTTTATTGTTATTTGATAACAGTTTTAAACCAGGAAATCTCATCATCTCTAACAGTCCTGCCTCTGTTCAGATGGGCTACATGACAGTAGAGACAAACAGTCCCACTCTGCTCCGCCTTAAGAGATCTCCTGGTATCCGCTCATGGTCTCTTCTCGTTGGTAAGTTTGTGTTTGATCAGGTGATCCGCCTGACTTCTATAAAACCTACAAGTACTTTGGAGTTTCCCTTTAAGCTTCTCTTCAGAATCCCAAATCATTCGCTTTGCAGGTATAGCCTCTGCAGGGCTGGCGGCTGCGTACTACAGCTCAGGTATGGAAACGCAACTTACTTGTCCCATGTTTGCCCAAAGCAACAACTGCTCACCGTTGCTCTGTGCTTTGCGTGTCACAGACAGCGTCCCGTGGAAGCTCTTCTACGTCGCAGGCTGCCTGTTTGTGGCCCTTCAGAACATGGAGGACTGGGAGGAGGCCGTGTTCGACAAGACCAGGAAAGTGGTGGAGCTCAAGACCATCAGCTTGTACACTCTGGTGCTGACAATGTGGAGGAGAGGACATGAGAGACGTCAGTGAAACCACTAAGTGTTCAGTGTTTGGGTGGAACGGCGGACTCCAATAGTGTGAGGATTTCACACAACCACTCCGGATCTCAATGAGTTATCTCTCTCTCTCTTTCTCTTTCAGTCGTGCTGGACCTGACGCAGCTCTGTGACATTTGTGTCGATGAGGAGAAGGTCCGATACCTGGGGAAGGGTTATCACGTGATGCTGAGGTTGGCAGCTGGCATCTCCTACCCCCTCACCCAGAGTGCCACCATGGGAGGACGTAGGTAGGCCATCAGCAGGAAATGAAAGAAAATCCAACATATGTCTCTGTAAATAAAAGGGATGCAAACAATTAATCAACTTACCATTAACTGTTGGTTTGATTAAAATGACTTCCAATCGATTAATTGATGAGGTCTGCTTCTTGGAGCTTCTTTTAGTGTTGTAGTTTGACCGCCATCCAGAAGAGGGTGCCGCTGTGCTTCAGTTGATGCATAGGAAAAAAAGATGGCGGAAAAAGTATAAAGTATAGAGAAACTGTCCGATCAGTCCGGTGTGTAATGCGAAATTCACTTATTGTGAATCTGTTTTCAAATATAAACACTTGAAAAGCTCTTTAGAGTTCATCTCTTTGAGCTGAACTGAAAGACAGAGCAGCATCAGCACCCATCCATCCATCCATCCATCTTCTTTACACCCTTGTCCCTTAATGGGGTCAGGAGGGTTGCTGGTGTCTATCTCCAGCTAACGTTCCAGGCAAGAGGCGGGGTCACCCTGGACAGGTCACCAGTCTGTCAAAGGGCAACACAGAGACACACAGGACAAACAATCATGCACACACACATTCACTAGGGGCAATTTAGACAGACCAATTAACCTGACAGTCATGTTTTTGGACTGTGGGAGGAAACTGGAGTACCCAGAGAAAGCCCACGCATGCAGAGGGAGAACATACAAACTCCATGCAGAAAGACCGGGGCCGGGAATCGAACCGAGAACCTTCTTGCTGCAAGGCAACAGCTCTACCAACTGCGCCACTATATTATACAAAACTATAACCCTTTATGTTATTTACATACATGCCAACTTTTGGTAATTGAGTGCAGAAAGCCATTGAATTTGGTTATGAAGGTTGTGTAGGAAGTTCCAGGAACCCTTGGTGACCTGCTTCTGTGTGTTGCCTTGCAGTGACGTTGAGGCGGTGGCCTCATTGTTGAAGCGCTTCCTGGGACTGGATCAGACGCAGCGGAAGCAGCAGGAATACGAAGACTACAGAGAGGACGACAGCACGGACTCGGATAATGAGGCAGACTAACACGAAACTATATGGAACATGGGGTGAATTAACTTAAGCCATCACAATGCAAAGACATTGCAGAGAATGAGGCTCGCCACACATTCTGATCATTATTCCTGTTTTGTTTATACCATTTTCCCTAAATAATGCTTCACACACGGTGGTTTCCGCAAAGATTATAGGTTCTGAACTAATTAGTGTTTAAGAGCAGGAGTTAGATTTAATCTAGTGTTGCTCCCTGCTGAGATAATTCTTTGTTTGGGAGACAATGGAAAGTGCCTTTTCCCATGGTTTTCTGGACTCACCCAGCTCAGATTCACCTTCTTGCATGTTCTCCTGAGTCCAAGGAATGCATGTGCAAGTCATAATTGAGAATGAGAAACTTCTTCCTGGCGACACGATTAAGTCTGTTGTTACTTCATATTGACGTCTAAGTCGTTTTTGTGAAAACCAAAGACTAAATCTCAGGTAATCTCAAGTTTTTTGTCAAATGTTTTTTTTTTTAATTTGTTTAATGATTTCTGATGGTGATGCCTAAAAGAAGAACAAACAAGAAATGAGTTTTCTAGAAGGGTTGAATGATTTTTATTTCGTTGTATGCGTTTGCTTTTCTATTTGTTCATCTTTTATCAATTCGTGACAAACAAAACTTGACATTCCTCTTTCCTTTGATACACTTACCTCTGCTCACATCAACTTGCATGGAGATGCAGAATCACACAGAAAAAGACACAAACGACCACTAGCATTCTCTTAGCTTAGCTTAGAAATAATGTTAGGAAGTTGTAATCTCAAATAGTCCAATGCTAAAGCTGAAATGAGCCTTGAATCTTTCATGGCACCATTTCCTTTACACAGCCCGGGATGGCATCAATAATCTGCTGCAGTGGAGCCGTTACAGGGCTGACGTGTTCCTCCATCCACTCCTCGGCCGTAGAGTCAGGATAAAGATTTACCATCTCTTTTCTCACGGCCTCTACCATCTTCTGTAATGTGTCCAAATACCTGAGACATAACCAGAAAGAAGCCAAACAATAAGACTGGATTGAGCAACCGCTCTTTATCGTTCCAACTATTTAAAATGTTTACCCTGAGGCTTGGCTGTGAATGAGGATGGAGTTTAACGGGTTCACCATCTTCCTCTGTCTGTGGTATGGACTGAACCAGCCTCTTACAAACCTATAAAAGCACAACCAATGATTCTTCAAATGTAGAGAAGAGAAATTGTCAAGCTCTAAGTTCACTGAATTGAAAAGCATTTTCTCAACACATACTGAAGCTAAGGTTAGTGGCTATTTAGCAGCAAGATGTGAAGACTGGTCTTGTTTTATGGTGGGAATGTTTATTTGTGGAGTTCAGAAGTAAAGCTCTTTCTTTTTATATTACTGTTTGCAGATACAGTAATACAAAATGGATTAACCACATTGTAGTCCTGACTGAAATCTGTGTTTATTGTAAGCTAAACTAGCTGAATGTTAGCTAGCGATAGCTCACATTTGTTGTAGGAAGATGAGATTCTCCAAATTAAATGCAGCAGAAATCAACTGGAATACTAACTTGGAAAATGAGTTTCCTCACAGACGCTAATGTCAAAATTCAAACTGGCGGCTGCATGAATTGAATAAGTAAGCAGCTTCTTACTGTATAAGTTACAGTAAGCAACCATTTTTTCCACTGCTGTTGCTATGTAACTTATCAGTAGTACATAGTATTTAATCAAAATTTCTGCTACAATGTTTGAAAGTATAAAATGCAGGTAAATACATTGTTATTGCCCCTCTGTGTTTGCAGTGGGAAGTTATTTAACAATATGACTTCTGAGAAAATTAATCCTGGCTTCCTTGTTAGAACAACAATATTCTTGACAAAATGACAAAGCAAATTCCCCCAAAAACTGAAGACAACTTACATGTTGCTTTCAAAAAATCTTAAATCTTCTGAGCTGAGCAGTGAATTTATCTCAACGATTAATTCTGCCAGCCTCCTGCCTGGGAACAGTGACTCGCCAGCGGAAGTCCTGAAAGCCACACAGAGAAACTCTTGACTTCAAGTCGGACCTTGTTATTTGTAATCCGGTGTTGGACCTCACCTCTCCATGGCTTCAATCTCCACTGAAGACACTCCCAGCATCTCTGTTACTGTTCTACGAGCCTCAGTGCTGAATTCTCCATGGTTAAGTGTCTGTAGGCAGGATGCTAGAGAGGGGAGAGCTACAGGAAGTAGCTCACATAGTACAGACAGGTGGTCATACCTGTTGGTGGGAGAAAGGGAAAACTGAATTAGAAAATCAAGAACTAATTTTTTTCGTCAATTCCCAACATATTTTATTAGAATTTTATATCAGAGCATTGCAATAAGACACATCAAATTCCTTGCTTATCTCTTGGCAAAATGTAAGTAAGCCACTTCCTCTGGTTCTTACCTCTGCCAGCCTGTGATGGCGATGCCTCTCATGTTAATGGCAGCAGACAGAGAACCAGCCACCTTCAGCCACTGCAGGTGATTATCCACGTGTCTTTGGGTGCAGGTCACGCAGGTGTGAACGGAAGTGGAGCCTTTGAAGGAGCTGGCTGCCCACAGATCGGACATACCAGCACCGTGGTACTTCTCCAGCAAAGACACTAAAAACACAGTCGGGAATGTTTGAGTCGGTGGAGTTCAGTTAACCTTAGTAATCTGGACAACTAAATTAAAAACGTTTTCATTCATTTGCGGTGTTTTCATACCCGATAGTTTGGTAGACACGGTTTGCTTACGAACCAAACTGGCGACATTAGTTCTATTTTCAGCTGCTGTAGCTTACTTTCACAGATTGGGGGCACAACTTTTTCAAAAAACATTAAAACCTCTGAAGAAGACACTGACCTAAGCTTCCTTCATTAAATTTGAACAAGAATCAGGTATCATCAGATTTTTGGTGGTTGTAGGATTTCTCTTTTGTCTTTGGCTGACCACTGACTAAACTCATTATTCTGAGGAGCATCAGGAAAAGTGTCTTACCAGTTTTATCCACGTCCAGGTTTGGGGTGTAGTCCCATAACATGGGCTGCACTAGTCCTACTAATCCACTCGCTGTCACGTGGGGGAATCAAATCAAGAAGGGTTTAAATGAAGACATGTCTAATCAAGTGGACTGAAGAGAAAAATACAGCCTACAGTATTTGAGATGTTGGCGATTGGCTGATTTGGACGGAACGCGCTATGTTTCCTCCTCACCTTTCAACGTGTCCTGGCGCATGCCTCTCATCATGTCATCCCACATAATGATATTCATGTCAGGCCACGTCTCTTTAATAGCCTTGGCAACTTTGGTCACATGACTGAGGAAAAGCTGTTCCACTGAGCAACCGGTTGCAGCCAGCCAGAGCTTGGAGTCCTCCCCTTCTCCAAGAGAGTAAACCTTAAAGCATTTAAAACGGGAACATATATGAGACAAAGAGAGAGAGCTTAAAGCCTCCAATCATAGGAAGACTCCTACCTCATCTGCCCCTATGTGGACCGTTCTTAAATGTGGATGCAGCTCAACCACCTGCCTCAGCATCTCCATCACCAGCTTGACTCCTTCGTCTTTGTGGGGATTAAGGGTGCCGACGCAGTGAGGGGCCTCTCTAAGGTGCCACAGGGTCCGGTGCTTCAACACAAACTACACAGGGAGGGAGATTAAAAGCTCATACAACTTCAGAATATACAATTTAAAGAGACAAATTGCAGGGTTTTACCACACCTCCATGTGGCCAAAAGTCTGCACCAGTGGGATCACCTCCATGCCTCTAGCTTTGGCAGATTCCTGAATGGACAGCACCTGCTCTCGGCTAAAAACATTGGTGAAACAATGAAGGTACGAGATACTGGTTAGCAAACCACGCTTATAGAATTTACTTACTCAAGCTGTTCCATATTTTGTCGTGCTACAGCAATAAGCTGTGAGGTGGAAGGAGACATTTTCAACATTCGTGCTATTTATCAGTAAAATACCAATATGAATTTCATTATTCAGGCCAGTTTTCTGACAAAAAAAGACTTGCACTACTTTGTGTTTGTCTGAATCATATAATAACTGTAATAAAATCACAAAAATGTGATCCAGTGACACCCTGATCTGCACCTGTAAGCAGGCTGCGCTGTGGCTTGCAGGAGCTGCAGCTCTCCCTTGTAGGGGAACATGTCCTCATACTCCACCAGCAGGCCGTCCACACCCAGCCGAGAGAAGAGCTCGATCAGCTGAGGAGGTGAAGCACAGTGAGCAGGACCGACTGAGCAGGTGTGTGAATGCCAGAAGAAAGAAAAGGCTCACCCGGTGAAGGTATTCAATTTGTGGCGGGGCGCCTTTCAAATCCAAATGGACCAGTTTCTTTCCTTTGGGCCACGGTGGATTCATTCTGCCTGCAGAAAAATGTGTGATTTTCTGCAGTATTTTTGACAAGTTTCTTGCATGTTGATTATGTGTGAAAATGTAACTTCTAATAAATGTGCAACAATATGTTTATGAACTCACTTTTTGGTACTGGATACGTGTTATTTTGCCCTTTTACCATTTTGTACATTGGCTGTTTTTGTAATACCTTACCAGCTCTTTTAAATATGAAATATTGCTAATACAGACTCATGGAAGTAATTTCCAGTATGGAAGTGTGGTTTTATGACTCACAAAACTGTTCCATACAGGGTTCAGAACCACAAACACAGTGAAATACAGCACTATTTGAACATTACATACAATTAATTCATATTATGGGATGTGAGACCAATTAAATAGAAATGATGTTTAGAAAAAAATTGGTTCAATCAAATGGTATCAGACAAAACCCTGGGTCATTTTCTGTGTACTTATAATTAATGACAATGTGTAAGTACATATAAATAAGAAGTTAAATTCATTGGTAATAAAGAATTTCTTCAGGACAAGAATATAGAAACAAACACGTTAGAACCAAATGGAGACATACGTCTTCGAAGGCCTAGAATTAACCAATCGACTCTGAGCCCCTCTAAGGTCCGTTTCTTTTTTACTTCCGGTCAGTGTAACCTACCTTGCCAGGCAGCGCCTATATGTTTAAGAGAAAACTCTGACAAAATGTGAGTTCCGTGCAAAGCGTTTAAAATTGGAGCGTGTGCGGTTCAAAGAGCAAATCAGTCAAGAAAGGATCTCTCAGCTTAAAAATCAAACCTCTGTTTGTTTTCTCCAGCTGCAGCGGAATTACTTTGCACGTGGACCAATGACAGCTACGCTTTCTCTTCTGGGAGAGCCAATGGGGTGGGCCGACACAAGTGTTAGCAGGAAGTGGGGGAGCTTCCGGCTGGCGTACGAGCTGTTGGCGGGGTGTGCGGGATGCTTGGTGTGTGCAAACAGCTGTTGGTTGAACGCTAGCTGAGGCGACATGGCTCTGCTACGACTGAGGAACACAAAGGGCCCGAATGCAGCAGAGATAGAGAGGAAAATTAAAAGGTAAGCTAATTAAATAAAGCTAATTTCCACCATTAAAGGCGGCTGGAGTCGCTGAATGGGGGCCAAAATTCCAGCTTCGGCCAGTAAAACAAGTTTTAAAGCTCGACCTGATTAATTATGGTCTAAATGGTACAAAAACACATTCATTTCGAGTTTTTGTTCCCCTGTTTTTAAATAAAACGGTGTTACAGAAGCTCTTATTAGGTATAATCTTATACTGGTTTGTTAAATATACGGTGCACATTGCAACGTCACAACCACAAACTCAGATGCCTGTTATTAGGATTTTATGCCATTATACACCAACTCAAAATAGTACAAAATTGTGAAGTGTTGGATGTTTCTTGTAACACTCTTTTCAAACACAAAGCTTAAAGAATGTTGGGTGTGTTCATCCCTCTTTTCTTTGACACCCCTAAATCCAGTCTAGTTCTACTAACTGCCTCCAGAGTTCACTTTTTCAACATAGACACCTAATAAATGAAAGAAATTCAATTACAATCTTTGTGTATGTTGTTATGTTGTGCTTATTATCACTCACCTCTGTCTGTCCTGACCAGGGGAAATGCCCTGAGGCAGGGGTCTTCATGGCGGGGCCCCCGGGGGCTCCTGGCATTGCTCCTGGTCGCTCTGTGTGCTAGTACAGTTGCTGCCTGGCTTTACCTGGCTTCCTTGGACGGTGACATCACAGAAACTCTGGCCAGTCGGAGGGAAATGATCTTGCCTCAGCCCAGAGTCTACAGCGTCCATTGCTCAGAGGACTATGAGAACTACAAGCGCTACCCAGGTGACGCTCTGGGCTTTACTGAAACCCCCCCATCTAATTTCTTTCTTTCTATTCTCTCAGCTACAGGGAGCCAGTGTAGGGACTTTAAAACTGGGGTGATGTGATCTATTGCCAGTGTTCTGCAGCTGTCTCATTGATTGATTTTTTTTTTCCATTTTAAATTTTTTTTTGGTAGACCTATAAGACGATGTTACACACTGTTAATCAATGCGACTAAAGATAAATGCATGGATAAGTTTCTCTAGACATTGCTGTGACAGTATCCCTTTAATCCTGGAAATGCTCTTCAGACGGTGGAAGGCCGACTTTGTAACTGTCTTTATGTCTCTTTAAAGATTTATCTCTGAGTCCATCACTACACCCAGATTTTGTATTTTGGACCTGATTACTAGTTTCTATCTGTAATAACTGAAGCTACATGCTGACTCTTGGTCATTCACTTTTGTTTTTGTTAAGCTGGAGAAAATTCTGGCACATCTACACACCTTTGAGGATGTGGGCCCTGGGTTTTGACTACCGTATTTTCCGCACTATAAGGCGCACCGGATTATAAGGCGCACCTTCAATGAATGGCATGTTTTAAAACGTTTTTTTTTTTTTTTCATATATAAGGCGCACCGCATTATAAGGCGCACAGAATAGACGCCATAGTTATGTTGCCACCTGTCCGGTATTGAACGGGACATGATTTGTTCCGTTCACTACAAATATGGATGTCTAATAATAAAAAATTGGTCCGAGTTCTTTATATAGCATCTGCACTAGTCATTGTTTCACTCACGGTTTTGGTGTTGCGAAATTGCGCCCAACTGCTTTCTGGTTAGCACAGACCAGCCGACACGATGCCGCCGCAGCCTCTGTCTCTCTTCCCCCAATGTATAGGTGCTGGTCCCTTGGTAACTCTAGCCGAAGCTCCCGGATAAATGTCTAAAGCTACTTTGTTGACATAAAGAATGTCAACAAAACAG
>CAEGAF010078063.1:0-12978 GCA_903067075.1 Micropoecilia bifurca
TATCTTTATAAATATTTTTTACAAATTCTTTTTTTTTTTATATTTTTTTGATTGTGTATATCTGTTCAACACACACACACACACACACACACACACACACACACACACACACACACACACACACACACACACACACTAATTTAGATTAGATTAGACAGATAAACTGGAAGGAATTTAATATTTGGAAATATGAAACTGAATTCCTCTGTGGCCCTTCAGGGTGTCCCTCTAAAGCCTCCAACAATAACTCACGTACAGCACCTTGAGAAATCATTCCTGTCAGCGTTCTTTGGAAACACAACTCAAAAGTCCACAAGCGCAATCCGAAGCAGCCAAGAGGTCAAAGGGAACTCTAAAGGAGCAGCAGAGATCCAGACGTCAGACCTGATCAAAGCTGAATCTTTTGGTTTACATCTAAACTTTATGCGCGGTGGAATAGTAGCCTTGAAGATCACGCTGAATACGAAATGTTTTACCAAGCTGCATGAAACTGATGCACAACCCCACACACCTTTTTCTATATGCATGTGTATATATTTATTTATTTGGTTTCACATTTATGATTCTCTGGGAGAACTGGGTTGACCAACATTTTCAAGAGGGGGCCCTGGCCTCTTCTGACCCTCATTTGCCAGCGCCTCTGGCATCAGCAAGTTGTGGTTCAACAACCCACTGAAGCTGTTCTTGTGAGTGAGGCTGACTTCAAAGCCACACCACATTTTACAGTTCTATTCATAAAAAGATGTTCAGCTCACACACACAGCTCACACACACTGAATGATGAGTTTTGAGACTACTTCTATTATAATCAGTTTGTATACGCTGCATTGCATCACGTCACCGTGCGGTATAATCGAGCGTTTACGTTTTAAACAAACTTTTTCAGGATCAGTTGGTTGACTGCTGCCACCGTGTGGCCACATTTAGAACTGCAGGGCCCAGTTATGAAACTCGTGACTCATCGTTTCATGGGTTTTATCTGGATAGTCTTTTGTGACATGTAAGCAACATAACATCAACACGGCTTCCTGTTAGACATCAGTGGAAGCACGGAGCACTTATATAACACAGCAGGCCCGATATGAGCCACATCCTGAATACTTTTTGATTTTGATCACATCTTGATTTTGTAGTTTTATTTAATGAATGTGTGCAATGTGACTCAGTAGATTAAGTTATGTTAATTTTTTTTAAAAAGTCAGGTAATCTTGGTAAAGCACATAATTTTATGTAAAGATTAATCTTCTCACAATGTTTGTGTCCAGTGAGACATGTAGCAACCTGTAATATAAATATGGGCAACATTGTAATGATTTTAAATGTTATGAATAGTTATTGGCAACAACTTGACAATAGTATCATAATATTTTCCCAATATTGTAACAAAGCTATGTTGATACAAATTTTTTGCTATGGCATCAGAAGAGGCGATGGTAAGCTAGTTTGAGGTCAAAAGGAACATAAGAAAAAAAATATTAATTTCTCAGCAGAATTTCAATGTAGATTTTGATCCCTGGTTGGCCCTGATAGATGAATGTTCCAGATGTGTTTAGTTAAAAACAAACTGCATTGTTTTTTTTCATCTTCTGCTCATGTTATGCCAGTGTTTCTTGACAGTCTAACCCAGCAAAGCAGCAGCTTCCAAGGTTATCTGTTTTCATTTAATTTTTCCATGAACAAGTTTACAGTGAGTAAACATGTTCATAGAAACTGCAGAGTTGCAGTTCTACAGACTGCAATCCTGAGAGAGGGAGAGAGATGCAGTTTGCCCTATTTTCTAAATGGGACAAATATCTTAAATGTTCATGTCTTTAGGATTAAGGATACTTCGGCTGATGGGTAATTATCTATCAGCATAATGTTTATTTCAGTCATTAGACTTGACTTGGACTTGGGGTAAAAAGGTGTGCCTTTTACTTTGAAGTGAAAGGCTTGGGACTCTGCATGGGGATGTGGAGTCAAAAACTTTAGTACTAGAATCATGGCGAAAGACTCAAACCATACACTGGAGTGAAAGACTCTCAGCTCTCTTGAGTTTGAGAGTTTTGAGACTCACCCAGCACTCAAAGGCTGGAGACTTGACATTTATTTATAATGAAAGACTTGAACCATGTAGTGCAGCGAAATTCTTGACACTTAACTTAGACTTGCGGTGAAAGAGTTGAGAATTACCAGAACTTGTGGTTAAAGATTTGATACTTAACTTGGATTTGAAATTAGAGAGTTGGCCAACTCTCTCATTGGAGTGAAAGACTTGAGACTGAACTTAGGTTTGAGGTAAAAGACTTGAGACACACAGTGGGGTCAGAGACCCTGTTGGTAGAGACCCTGGAGTGAAAGACTTGAAACCTTACTTGGTGTGAAGTAAAAACCTGAGACTCACAGATGTGGGGCAAAGACTATAAAATGGGCTTGAGGTAAAAGACTTGAGAGAAAACTTGGCGCAAAAACTGGAGACTTGACTATGACTTGGTGTAAAAGACTTGAAACTAGACATTGTCTTGTCTTTCAGACTTCATGCTTGGCTTTGAGTTATAAAGTATGACAAATGAATATTGCTCCATAACTCCACCTCTCAATTACCTTCTGAATGCCACAGATGTTAGACCTAGCAGAAACAAGCTTTTAGTAGATTCTCAATTCCTTCTGTGTTTATGGCGATTTCGATGACTGTGTTTCATTGCCACTCACAGGCCTGACATAGTTATTACATCAGTTTGGACCATTTTTTTCTAGGGATGATGTCATTTGTAGAAACAACACCATGATTTTGAGTAACTATTAAAAAAGGTCAAGTTGAAATATTCAGAGAAATTCTGTTTAGTGCACCTAATTATCATGTGAAACATCATGTGAATGAGGCCCCAAAACCGTCTCTGGGCCAGGGGGGGCAGGGCCCCATAAATACAGCCCTGTTTGTAACCTTTACTTTTGTAAACTTTTAGTGACTTTTGTAAAATCTACTTGTTAGCATATTTGTTGAAACTGTTGCTGTGTTGGAACAGTAGACGGATAGGTTGTGAAAAAAACTGAGCTCCTCTACCTTCTCCCAGTGCTAAGGTGAAACAATCAATCACAGCCAGGAGGAGGGTCTTAGTGTTGTCAATCATTCTCAAGTACACGCTGTTCACACCCTCTCCCTTGCTCTCTGCTACACTACAGTTTAGATACAGAAGTGACTTGCATAGCCACTGATAACAGCAGATAAAGTTTTCCTATGATAGTGTTGTGTTCTGTGTTTTCTGTGTAGTTATATTTGAGGTTTTCTGCGTTTAGTCCTGTCCCTGTCCTGTCTTCCCTGTTGATTGCTTCCCAGGTGTGTCTCATTCCTTGATTACCCTCCCTGTGTATTTAAGTCCACCTGTTGTCTTTTGTCGGGTCCTCATTGTTATGTCGTCAGTCTTTTTCCTCTGTTGGATATTTATTAAATCATTCATCACTTCAACCTGGGTCTGCCTGAGTCCTGCTTCTCACCACACCATAAATCATGACAGATAGTAAGCTGTTCCTCTGCCATTAATACATTAAGCAGCACCTACACAAGGTTGCTTAACAGTGCTAAGACCCTCCTCCTGCTCTGATTGGTTGTTTTTGAATTTCTTCAGACAATAATAGCAGCACAGCGAGGAGTTTGATTTTTTTCACAGATTATCTGTCACATATTATACTTAGGACATGGTGACACTTTTTAGAAATGTTTAAAAAAAACATTTTTAAAATTAAGACTAGCTGCTCGGAATAAGCTGATTATATGATTGCTTTTCTGCAGGGAAAAGAGCCAGATGGATTGATTGAAAAATTAGAACTGGTTTTTAATGTGTTTTTTTTAAATGAACAGTTAAAACCAGATAGAAAAAATAAAATTCCAAGTGGATTTAACAACACTCTGATTCATGTTCGTGGACACAAACCAAAGTCTTCCACAAATGTTCAAGCCCATAAACTTCCATGCTCACAAATCTCAAAATGTAATAAAGGTAAAATAAATCTATGACTGACAGTTAATGTTTTCCAGAATATTTCTCAACCTGATGTGCAGTTACAGCTAACATCCATAAGATAATGTTGGAGGACTTCCTGCAAGAGTCTCAGAGGGGTTTTAATGATCACAGGAGGCCAGAACCAGTAACGTATGGGAGACCAACAGGCTACACGGCCTGGGAACCACAGACATGGAAATAACAGATTCAATTTATGCTTCTGTTCCTCACTGCAGTTATAAAATTAGTTCAAGTATGCTCATCCTCTTGGCATAACAAAAAATCCAATAGAATAACTAAAACCGTTACAATTTATAGCATATATATTTGCAACCTGTATTTATTAGAAGGTCTGGTAAAGATGTGTGAATAGTCTTAAAGTAAATTAATCTCTTGTCGCAGTAGCATAAGTATTACACTAAATATTTCAGAGAAATATAATATTGAAAAAAGAAGAAAAACCTTCCAAGTCTCCCCAATGTGACAAAACGAGTGTTTTAACAGAATTGCCAGTAGCACACTTCCTTTAAATGAAAAATAAAAGATTTTATTTTTCATGATTCTTTTTCTTTATCTTTTTAAAGCTGATCAGCACAGCTTCATGGACCTTTTGTGATATTTGGACTTCTCACATCTATCAGAAAACTAAAAATGCAACATCAGTGGACCTCTACAAGGATAATAATAAAATGTGATCAAATCAACAGAGAAAATGGATAAACAGACACAAAAATGAACCCTGCAAATTTATAAAGTATTCACATGTTCTCATGCTACAATCGGAGGCTATTATTGTTCTGATGGGGGTCATTTTCTAACCCACATGCAGGAAGCCTCTCAGGGCAAGATAACAGTGTTGAAGAGTTTCTTGAAGAGTCATTTTTTTCATAATATGGTGAATCTTTGCTCTGGAAAACAGAATAGAATGCTTAAAAAATAAACTTTTGTTCCTGTTAGTTTTGGCTTGACTTTCTAACCAGTATGTTTGACGATTAGTTTTAAGTACATACTCTGTAAAATGGATTAGAAGATACGTCCCCAGATAATAGACCTGCACCTGAGGTAACATCTGCAGGAGCCACCATGGCAACCGTGTTTTACTTAGTGTTTTGCAGCATGTACTGTCTTGTACAATAGTAACAGTACATATCACATAGGGAATTGGGCTGTGCCTGGTATCTTTTGGGTATTCTGATGCAGATTTTGGGAAATTTCTCAAATGCATAATTGAAATTTAAGTTTATTTTGGTAAAACGTGCCTCAGAATAAAAGGTGAAACTTTGTTCATCTATCCTATATAGGAGGTATAGTCCGAGCATTTTACTTCCGTCATAAAATCTAGAAATGGACAAGAATTTATGGTCTGTGTGTTTTAGTAAACTCAGATGTTTGTAGACTGAGTTTGAAAAAGTTCAAACAAACATTGGTCTGGTGTTTATCAAACATCAACATGTTGGGTAATCATGATTGACCCAAAACAGAAAAAGGTTTTGTTAGATTTTATTTAAAATGTCGAGGAAAAAAAAAAGTAAAACATTTAGATTAAAATGTCTGTTTTAGAGTGGTGTGTGTTATTAAATGGCTTCAGAAGGAGAGAAACTCAAAAAATATAATATAAAATGTGTTTTTCCTTTTGTTTCTCCCTCCAACTGGTCTGGGCAGCTTAGCACCAGGAACTTCTCTGATCATTTAAAGCAAAGAGAAATCCAAACAAAGTTTGATGCAACAAGTTGATGCTTCCGAATTTAATACTGCAAGTGTCATCAGTTTGACTAAGTCTGGACACTTTCCAGGCTGCAGTCAGCAGACTGCCATGTTTGTTATTGCAGAAATCATCCCACTACTTGATTTATGTTGTCCAACGCACTTCCACTCAACCTCCAACTGACGAGATCAAACTTCCTGACACTATTTGTGTGTTTAAACTCGTCATCCTGTGTACAGCAGAGCGAATCTTTCACACTCAGGTGTTGGTCAAAAGCACATGATAGTTTTAGACCTAAATACTTAAGACTTAGACTTTCTGATGAGGCGAGACCTATCTGGACCCCTCCAGGCTGGAGAAACTTGTCTACTCCATGTTCAGAGTGCCAGGAGGGAACAAAGGAAGGCAGCATCAGGTTTCTGTGCTCCTGAGTTCTGGGTCAAACTCCCTGAAAACATGAGATGTATAGGAATTTTTTTTGTTAAATATTATTGTGCACAGCAATTATTTATTTATTTTAAATTCACATTCTATGGTTTTCTTTCTATGTAATGCCCACATTATTTTGTCACTGTTGTAATGTTTTATTTCACTTTCGGTGCTATTTGTTGGTTTATTGTCCTTTATTCTGTAAAACTTTGACTTGCTAAGTACAAATGACAGAAGCTTGTTGCTCTACTTGTCAAGTTACCTTTTTCTCTGAAGTATAAAAAATAAACAGCATTAAAAAATGTATTAGACCAATGTGTTTGGGTAAATGTACTTCCCCTAGACTGAAAAAGTTTGGCAAGAGATAATACAAATATGTGGTGTTATGTGATAATATATTGCAGAGCATATTTGCATTTTCCTTTCCAAACAGAACAGTTCTGTGCAAGGTTCTTGATAATGTCCCTTTTAATAAGATTTTAAATAGTTTTTTCTTTATGCACCAGTGCATATCTTAACTCTCCATGCAACAGGATCTTGTTGCAGCATAAAACTGACCCAGTATCTGACACAAGTCCCAGCCTCTCTGGTTCCATCTTCTGTTGTCTCTTCCTGACAGGGGTATCAGGTTTTTCTGCCTAATGATTTCAGGCATAGTCCATGTTTTTGTTATTTGCTAAACCAGCAAGACTTGTACACATAAAGCCAGGGACAAAGGATTTGGATGTTCTTTTTATTTCTAAATGACATAAAATCAGAGAGCTGTCTAACGTTATTACTCCATGGGAGTCCATGACTTTACACTGACGTTCTAATGATGAATACATGTAAAAAAAACAACAACAAAAAACATTTCTAGACTCAGATCTGGTTTGCTGGCAGATGTTTCAGTCCTGAATATGGAACTTGACAATTTCGGAGACATGAAGAACGACAAAAAGAGAAAGACACAAGAAAGAAAATGGGAAACATTGAGAGGGGAATATTAGAAAAGAAGACAAAAAGGACTCAATGAAGGCAGCAGCAGTATTAATAACAGGAAGGATAGAAGAATTGGAACATGGTGGAGACAAGGAAGAAATGAAAAGATGTAATGGAGAAAGAAACAAAGAAATTAAAGGATAAATTAAAGGAGGGGCACGTCATGGAAGGACAGAAGAAGCAAAAGGAAGGATATAGACAAAGAATTAAAACAGGACACAAAGAATGAATGAAAGAAAAATTAAAGAAAGTATAGAACAAGTGTCAAGAAAGTGGGAAAGGATTAAACACAAAGTGGAGATAAAGACATGATTTAGAAAATAGGATAAAGAATAAACCACCATGTTGTAGGTTTTTCCATGTATGTAGACCTGGGGAAAAAAATCAGTTGCATAGTTTTTCTAGTTAACACGTAGGAACCCTTTATACGAACAATGAAGTGTTATGAAGGTAAAAGTTTTCAAAGTATCCTGCTGGTTACCGATTACATTTCCTTCTCATGTTACATGACCGAGGGCAGGACATTGATTCGCTGAGGAGCAGCTCGCGCTCTCTCCTCGTTGGCTGGATTGTACACGTCAGCAGTCAATAACGTGTATCACCGTTCTGTCATTCTCTTCCTGGTATTAACATGTTGACACTTCACTCGGGTAAGTGTGTCCGCTTCTCTTTGGAAACTCACAACAAACAGAAGACTTATGTGAAGTTTGTTTGTTTTTTTCTTTCTGAAATTTTCTTTCGCTCCATAGGTTCTTTCTGGGAGCGACTGCTCGGGGAAATGACTCGGTTTTCCTGTGGAAAGACGGCCGTGTTGGAGAAAACGCTCGGATTTTAAGAGAAAACGTCACGCGGCGTTTTGAGGCTTCCTTTGAAGAGCCGCACCAGGAAGCGGAGGGTCGCGGCGCGGCGGGGACTTTTAACGATGCAGACTCGCGCGAGGAGGTGAATAAAAGCCAAAAATCTGCTGAAGTCCAAAGTTTGCTTTCAGGAAAGAAAAGATGAGGTTTCGGCTGCTCAGACGGAATCTGCTCCTGCTGCTCGGCGTTATCTTTGTACTTGTGACTCTCTTGTTTTCAACACGTGTGTTAGTTTCTGAAGAGGAGACATCATACAGCACCAACAATGGAAATCAGGGAACGAATTCCTGCGAGATATTTAACTTCGGCTCTGTGCCAGAATTGACTCGGTCCGTTTACAGTGCCAATTACAAGCAGTGTGTCCATAATGCAGAGAGGTTTCCCGGGGAGCCCCAGCTGGTGCTGGTTGTGCAGGTTCACAACAGGCCCGAATACCTCCGGCTCCTCATCAGGTCACTGGAGAGAGCTGCTGAGGTGCACAGTTTTCTCCTTATCTTCAGCCACGACTATTTTTCACAGGAAATCAACACAATTGTGCAAGGGATAACTTTCTGCAAAGTACTGCAGATTTATTTCCCCTTCAGCACTCAGCTGTATCCCAAAGAGTTTCCTGGGCAGGACCCACGAGACTGTGCCCGAGACATGTCCAAGGACATGGCTCGGAAAACAGGATGCCTCAATGCGGACCACCCTGACTCGTATGGACACTACAGGGAGGCCTTCATTACTCAAACCAAACACCACTGGTGGTGGAAGCTGCACTTCGTTTGGGAGCGAGTTCAGGTGATGCAGGGCTACAGCGGCTTTGCCGTCTTTCTCGAGGAAGACAACTACATCTTACCAGACTTTTTCCACTTTTATAAATTAATGATTGAGTTTAGGAAGATAAGTTGCCTAGACTGCGACATGCTGGCTTTGGGCAACCACAACGGTATGATAGATTTCACCAGCATGTCTGATAAGGTGTTGACCTCGGGATGGATGTCGACTAAGCACAACATAGGCATGGGCATCTCTAGGGAGGTTTACTACAAGCTGATGGGCTGCAGCAATGACTACTGCACCTACGATGATTATAACTGGGACTGGACTCTGCAGTACCTGTCCGGAACCTGCATATCAAAGCCCCTTAAGGTGCTGGTTACGCAGGCCTCCAGGATTCTACACACCGGAGACTGCGGTCTCCACCAGAAGAACAACTGCAGACCAGAACAGGCCTTGCAAAAGGTAGAGGAGAGCCTTCAGAAGGCTAAGGAAGGTCTCTTTCCTCCACGCCTTGTCCTCAGTGGGGCGGAGCCAGTGGAGCACAAGGCGCACATGAAGAACGGAGGCTGGGGAGATGTCCGAGACCATGTTCTATGCAACAATTATTCCAAACGTCTATGAGCTTTGCCTTTTCATCAATAGTCTACAAATGTGCCATCTTGAAGAACCTTCCATGTGTGTCTCGGGATGTAATGGATTCTTTCTCTCTCAACCACCAAAGTCATCACCTTATGATTATGGGACAAAGTGCAAATTTGCATGCTGATCATATCTGAACTTTAATTTTTCATTTCACCAAAGTTCCATAAGTGCCAAAGTCTTTGCATTGTGACTGCAAGCTCAGCCTTTTGCTTTTCTGTCTGCTTCACATGCCAAAGCATCCGGAGATGTGATTGTGATGTTGGATTAGACAGTATCAAGAGGGGACGTTTTATACCGATTTAACTTCCTCAAATGAAAAACCTTCGTATTCTGTTTATTTGTATGTTTCTAGGGACGCATTGGAGGAACAATTTCTGCTTGTGTATAGCTGTTTAGGGGAAGTTGTTTAAAGATGTTTCCATGTTTATGATGGTACGATTGTAAATGAGATAACATAGAGGCAAATATACAGACTTGGTTTCAAAAATGTTTATCTACCTTCATCAAATTTGATGAATTTTGGGGTTTGTTCATCAGTTGGTGTAATTCCTTATTTTGTTCACCTAATACAATATGTATCAGGTAATGTGAACTGTTTTCTGTACTGGACAGTTGAGACATTTTTGTCCTTTTCCTATTGTATTGATCTCCAGTTAGAGAACTAGAAAGTACTTTTTTCTTATGCTCTTATTTACTTTCTGATGGGCCAAAGAGTGACCTTTTGGAACCAGGATTTTGGTTCTGCAAACATCAGGATCACCTGCAATGCTGCTTTTCTATATTTGCACCTTCTATGTTCACAGATTGATTTTTTTAAAATGAAAACAGAATGAACTAAATGAGAATTTTATTTAAGACAAAAATAATTTCCTTCTGTTTCATTATTTTTTTGTTATTTTGTTTTTGTCTTCAATCTGACCAAAAGTGCCTTGTTTAGAGATTTCTTCTTAAAATGCACTGACTATAAAAAAAACAAAGTACTTAAATTATATTTACAATTTTGGGAAATCTTTTTTCTTTCTTTTGGGATATTGTTTTGGTTCTGGTGGTTTTATTCATTCAAATGTAAATGGTGATTTATGGTTAAAGCGATTTGGTTGGGGCTTCTTTCCTAACCCTGTTTGTGTGCACCTGATTTGTATTGAATGTGATTGTGAAATGAATTTCTGCTTGTGTTTTTGC
Organism: Micropoecilia bifurca; assembly: GCA_903067075.1. NCBI lineage: Eukaryota > Metazoa > Chordata > Actinopteri > Cyprinodontiformes > Poeciliidae > Micropoecilia > Micropoecilia bifurca. The sequence goes on from CAEGAF010078063.1 coordinate 10,542, forward strand.
TAACAAGAACATCTCAATGTCAACATTGACATTGGGAGAGACAATGACAATGCAGTGCACAAATAATTTCCATTAATTTTGCGTGTGAACTTATTAATGACAACTTCTTTTTTGGGGATGAATCAATGTATTTTTTTGGGTCACTTTTTTCTATTGATTTGTTTTGATCATCACTTGAAGTAGCTGGACATTATTTGTTAGATGGGAAAAATACTTGTGAAAAACATGAACTTTCATAATTCCTTCAAAAAATGCTAATAAAAATTTTGTAAAGTGACATTGCATGGTATTTTTCTTTTAAAGCACCTCAACAATAAAGAAAAATCTGGGTCCAACGTGAGGTCCGTTTTATGAAATTTTAGAAAAATTTTTTAAGATAAAATGTTTTATTGTCTAGAACATATTTACATATGTTCCACTATTTGAACCGGGTAAAGATAAAACTGCCACTTGTGGATTTTTGGGTAGATCATATTTATTGACAAAGCTGTTTCTTAATTATTATGGCTTAATTATTGTTCTGAATATATAACTTTTTTTCAGCAACTGGCCTCATTCATCATGATTAATCTGATTGTTTCAGTGTAGTGTTGCTTTTTTAGTGGCAGCACGAGAAATCAAGAAAAGGGAGGATCATAGCACAAAAATGAATGGGGAAAAAAGAATCCAAATAAGTTACATTAGTGAGTTGAATTATGGTGCTGAGAGAAAAAATGCTTTGTTGAAACAAGATAGAAACATGGGGCAATTCAATTTTGTGATAGCAATGGCTATTTATAGCATATGATAATGAGAATAATCAAAATATACAAAACTAGTAATTATATTTAAATCAATAACCATACAGATTATGGCTGCATATGGGCCTACTTGGTTAAAAGGTGAAATGCTAAAATATAAAACAAGGATCATACAGGTCAGGAAGAGTTATCTGTTTGGCCTCAGTTTATAGATTTACAGTTTACAATCATTCATGAACACAATTTTTGTTTAATGTTATATTGTCAATAGAAGATAATGACTAATTTTAGAAGCACAATATCTGTAATTACATTTATTGCATAAGGTATTTATAATGTTCTAGAAAAGGAAGAAACCCTTCAAATTATAACTGTACAAGAAATGCACAGCGTATTGTATTTCACATGTCAAAAGCCGACAGAAACCCCCTAAAGTGAGTAAAGATCTGAACTGCTATCTTTTGCTCCAGTATGTCACGTGACAAGAACGCCCGTTTTCATTGGTCTGCCTCTGTTTCGTGTTTATTTCCGGAAGTGAGTTAGTTGTCACTGTCAGACTTTGCAGACAACCAAATCGCTAACCTACGGCGACGCATTGACAGGTAAACAGTCGAAGTTCAGCTACAGTCAAACCAGTTTGGGTATATTTATAAAGCCATCTGAAAACTCTGTGTTTACCCTATCGAACTATGCCCGCTGGCGGTTGTACATTTAGCCAGTTAGCCAGTTAGCTGTGGTTGCTCTCTGTTAGCTGACGTCATGGACTTCTGTCTTTCTGTAGTAGGAAAAAAACACAATTAGACACAGTTCATGACTGGGGACAATAGTATGGGTCTTTCTGTGATTTGAAGTATGTTTGAACTGACGTGAAAGGTGTTTTATCAGAGTACTAACACGGTGAGATGTAGCCACGACGTCGTAAAAGTGACGTAGGAAATCTTCTCATTCGCTTACAAACGTCGCGTGTTGGAGAAATAATCAGTGAAACGAGTTGTTTACGAACTAGTCTCTATCCTCATTAACCTGTTGTCACTGTGTTGTAGCCTTCCCTCTGTAGGTGTGTCCCTGTCCACATAATGGCCCATTGGTTTCACAGAAACCCACTGAAGGCAACAGCGCCGGTGTCCTTTAACTTCTATGGTGTGGCAGGGAGCCCGGCTGCCAACAAGATATGCAAGTAAGTCTAATGTTCACCAGCTGAAACAGAGCAACGTTATAACCGAACATGTTCCTCTGACAGGATACTGTTAAACACAACACTTTGGCGTTGTTTTGATTATACATGTGGGCTGATCACCTAAATGTTACAGCACACTGAACATGGACATTAAAAACCACAGAAAACTGAAAATATACTGATACACAGACATAACAGTAAGACCACTACCAGGTTTAACAAAATGCAAGTGTTTATCAGTTCACTGTTATAATTGTTAGTGGTGGGACATTCATTCAGAAATATTAGAGGGAATAATTGTACATACATGATGAACAAAGGTTAGAAAAAGAATAAATCAGAACAAATGTAATAGCTATTAAAAGCGCCACAATTCTAGAAATATTAATTGAAATATTAGGCAGCAAGGGAACATTTAGTAATAAACAACATCAGTGACGTGCGGTGAGGTTCATTGCTGGTGAGGCACTGACTTTTAACTTAAGACACCATCCATGTTATTGGACCTAAGGAAATTTCG
>CAEGAF010078070.1:0-14692 GCA_903067075.1 Micropoecilia bifurca
ACAAAAACATCTTATTGCTGTCTTACCTTTACGTATCAATGAAATCCATGCACCGCTAATTCTGCATAAAAATATCCGTTCATCCAAAGCCAAGTCTATCCTCTGCATGTCTTTTCTACTAAGTAAACCTTTCAGCTCCGTGTTGGTCTTCCTTTAGTTAGCATCTCCTGCTTCAATTGAAAATCCACTTTAGAAAACTGTTTAAGTGTAGAAATGTAGTCTTTCATGTTGACGTCCGAAGAGAAGAGAAAACAAATTTACTTTACTTATTTACTGTGTGGCTAGCTCCATGGCTAGCTCCATGGCTAGCTCACTGTGTCTTACTCTGCAGTTGTGCAGTCACAATATCTGAGAACATGAGCGCCCCCTGCCATGAGGCAAGAGAACTGCCTGCCTCCCTTCGAGTCTGTTCTCTGCGGTTTCTGTTCGCTCCTCCGCACACAAAACACGACACACACACAGAGTTAGTGACAAAAAACACTGTGCATTATATACATAAGCGAAATTATGGAAAATAAGTCCATATATTAAATGTTTTTAAGCCATTTTTTTGCCGGCGTACAGACAGGACGAACATGCTGTCATATAATGGCAGCGGGTGCAGAGCTGCCTATCTCAGGAGAGGCTGAGCTGCTGCTGCTCACACACCTGGCTTTAAAGGCTACGTTGGTGCCGCCCACCACTCATCTTAAAGGTGAATCCGCACCAACATACCACATTAGCAAGACTGAAAGCCGCATAGTCAAGTTTGAGCTAAAGAGAAGAATAATAGCTGGGCCTAAATCACTAACTCAGGTCCTCTGAAAGCTGAACAGCATGGCTGCTGGCTACACACACACACATGCACATGCACACACACCCACACCCACATACATATTCAGCAGAGACTGAGCATGTGGCTTGAGAGGAGATATTACCAGCTTTTCTCCATGAAATATTCAAGTTTCACTGATAAAAACCAGTCAAAATGAGCTGCTTTATCTTCATTCAAATTCAAAAATACTTTATTGATCCCAAATGGAAATTAAATCGTTCTCTACTTAAAAACAACACTGACTAGTTCAAAGTTCTTCAAAATCTGAGCTCCACTTATGAACACATTCATTGCTGTTTCACAGTTTGACTGGACTGGTTCACATGGTTGGTTTTCTGTTTTGCCTTACTTTAACATTGTTTTTATATCCAAATCTTACCTTGAGATTTGCCGCATGGTTATGCCCAAATGGGAAGAATCATCCTTGGTTCATGAGAGTCTATTTTCACACTACTGCAGTCTGACAAGCCTTGAGTTGGATTTATACCGAGACAAACTTTCACACATGTTGACTCGATGTTGCCAGTTAGGTCACTTCTGGAAAAATTTGGATGCCACTGGTTTTACTTAGAGGTTTTAGACTAAAGAAAATGCAGCTCCACACCACACTTTTCAGATTTTTATGTTTGGGGCCCCGGGGGGGAGAAAAAAAATTATTATTTGTGTTGGTCTGATATATAATCAAATGTGGCTTAACCAAATGTGAAATAATGAAAGGGGTTTGAATACTTAAAAAAGGCACTGTAAAATATAAGTTTGATATTGTTTGGAGGAAGAAAGAAATATTTTTTAAAATTATATTAATCTTTTCATTCTTGTGAGCTTGTGTAAGCAGCCTATCAGCCATCAATGAGGTCAATGAGCTCAAATTACAATTGATCCTTTCAAAAATGACTGCAGGGCACCTGGGAGAATAGGGACATTTTATTTTTCCAGCTCAAGGAGAGCTGCTCTAATGTGCTATAATAAAGGAGGACTCATGCTCTGTCAAGTGAGCCCCTCCTCAATTAAAATTAAGCTTAAACATCAATAGATTGAGGGGAAAAGGATTAAGGGTAAAAAAAAAAAAAAAGACCTGACTGCTGCTTTCCTTTTCCTCAGCTTATATAGGTGGAGCTGGTTGCAGGCTGTGCCTGCATGAATCTGTGTTCCTCTGACCAGATAAGAGCCACTGTAAAAACAGCAATTCACTGGTTGCATGCATCTGCAAGGACATTCCAAGGTTTAGCTTTGTAAAGAAGTATTTATCCGTTTGCCTTGAAACCATGGGAATTATCCCTGCCATGACCATTGCCCTTGTTATACAGACAAAAAATGGTTTCAAGGGTGTAAAATATTCAAAATAAGTTGTAATTTATTGTACAGGTCATATTGTGTCTTTGAAATTAAAATGTTAAAATCTTTTCTTTCATATTTAAGCTCAGTTGCTTAGGAGATTTATATTGATAAACACAGAAAGGTGGGGCCATCTACAGAAAGAAAACATTAAAGCTGGAAGGGAATGAAAATAAACCTGTGAAAGTGACTTCAATGCAAAGTGATTCAGTCTGCAACTCACATTGATGAAATCAATAATTCATTTCCATTTGGGAATAAAAGGTATTATTTCAACAAAACATACAGCTGGTAGTTGATTGTTCAACTGATTGAGAATAAAGTTGGTGAAGGGTCTCAGTGAATCCAAACAAGAAATGTCAGTAATCCTGTTAAAAAGTGAAAAGTTCTTAACACGCAGAGAGAAATATTTCAACCTGTTTTTCTGTTATGTTCATGCTTACAGCATAAAAGCAATGGATCCCGAAATGAAGTTTCTTTGAAAATCAGAATGATACACAAGGCCATTAAGAAGGCAGAGAAATGTCAACTTGATGTACGTACATGTACTGTATGATACATGCGCTCAACACTAGGCTGGGGTTCTTTTCGCATGAATTGCCGCATCAGCCTGTGGCACTGAGGAGGAGTTATGGTATGAAAGGTTCCTTCAATCATGACCCTCAGCTCATCTGTATTGTTGTGCATGGCATTTCTCATCTTCTTGACAATACCTACGATTCTTTATGGGGTGTAGGTAGGTAAGGAGAGATTTCTGGCCACTCATGCTCGGAACCAAGATCATTAAAGCAAAGCAGCCATTGGTACTTTTGCTAGTGTGGTCAAATGGTCAGTCATCCAGGAAAATAAACTTCCTATCTTCATTAAACTTGTTAGCAGAGGGAAGCATGAAGTACTTCAAACTTTCCTGGGAGATGGCTGCACTGACTTTGAAGCGCAGCGGACCAAGACCAGCAGATGACACGGTACACCACATTCTCACTGACTTAGGAAAATTCACACTGGTTGATTTAAAAAAGTATTCATAAAATCACAATGTGATTTTATGAATACTTTTTTAAAGATGGACTTCAAACTACAGATGAAGAGTCCAGTTTGTTTTCTCCCAGGCTCGTGTTAAAAATCTTTGATTTTGGTCATACTTCGGGAAAAGCTTAATTACAACCAACTGCATTTTGTCAAATTAGTTGGTCAAAAGAAAAAAAAATTCCTTGTTCAAAATAGGGACAAGGAAATTAATGTATTAAGCAACGACTACTTTCAAACACGTATTCCTATTTTGTTCAAATTATGGCATTTAAAGTACAAATATAAGATATGTGAGATGAAATTTGAATTACTGTATTTTTTCCACAGCCAAAACAGTTTTGCAGTCTGGCTTCTCTAAGAAGGAAAACTATAATCTGTGGTTCTCATAGATTTTACGGGGGAGCTTTTCTTTATCCTTCTTCACATTCAGAGTTGTGTAACATGATAGAAACTCAGTCTTTGAGATGTGACTTTCTGAATCAGGTATTGTATGAATAAGTAATGGATTATATTTTAAGACCAGCTATGTCCCATTCCCACAGTGCCAAATCCTGCTGTTTTCTGAAATTTCACATGTTTGAGATGGACTATAGTTTCTGTTCTAGTGATACAGCATCCATGGTAACAACTGTTGGGAGAAATTTATGCTCCGACAAGGGACACGAAAAACAAAAATCACACGAGGAAGAAGAATGTACTGACCAGAGTATTGTGGCAAATTTCCATTATCTGGTTTAGGTCTCAATTTTAGAAACTACAATCAATAACTTTGAGAATTTTGTTTTTTCTAGAAGAATAGAATTTGTATTTGGCTTCATATTTAACTGTTTATGTTAAAATAAAACATCACATTTCCTAAAAACAAACAACAGCACAGTCTATTAGATGTCTCTATGAAACCTGTAAATAATATTCTCCAGGATCTGGTTTCTTCTTTTGAATTTTTAGTCACCTATAACCTGAGTAAGTGCCATCAACACAAAATACAGATAACTGTAATCTCCAAGTCAGTCTTAGGATTTCGAACTGGAATGTATGGTATTAAAAAGAGACCATTTCATGGACAGCCCATCATGAATTACAATACAGACTAAGCAACAAGCAATTAAAAGTGCTTTACATCTTAAATGTCATCAAAATCATCCATAATTATTACCATAACATACTGGATTAAAATGAGAATTTATCCAACAAATTAATTTTTTAGTCTTGATTTAAAGAAACTGTTACCGTCTGAACTGAAATAGTATGTTCAAGCTGTTTCATCACGGAAACTAAACTTCTTTCGTCTGTCATTATATGAGTTCAGTAGCTCCCTTTGGATTTGAGACCTTACTATGAGCTGACCTCCTGAACTCCATTCATCTCCTTACATTCTTCAAGCGCTCTGGACTCTGTCAAGGTTCATAGGAACCTCTACTCTGTTTTACACTCTGTCTCAGATGCTAGTATAAAGGTCAGACTTTTGGTTCTGGCATGTTTTCCCAAACCTCAGACAAAAGGTTAGGTTTCCAACTCAAGTATTCTTCAACCTCGTCTGCTTTCTCCAATCAGTCATCTCTGGCTGTTGTAGGACTTTTGGGAACATGAGCTTATCAGGAGAGGAGCGACCTGTTCACTCCTTATCAGAGCTTTTTTTTTTCCTTTTTAAACTTATCTTTCCCTTTGAAAACTTTCTGTTAAGAAAAGAGAAGAAATTACATTGATATCTCATTCTTTATGTACATCTTTACATCTTTGCTCCTTCTCCCAAAGGATAACAGATACACATATCGCTCATGAAAAATGCATAAAGTTTTGGGGCAGTGAAAGCAAAACGTATGAAGAATACATGAAGTTTGGGGAATGTCAAGGAAACTCGTGCAAATGCGCCACAATTTGGTGTGCATCTTAGCTCCTGACTGACTCTCGCAACACTGTCACTTATTTACATCACTGGCTGCACGTCCTCGCTGCAGCTCCACCACAAACTAGACAGTTGTATTGTTCAATGACCTGCTGTCCTGTTACTCTTGGCTGATCCCTCCCTGCCGTCCCTCGGGGTGATTCGTTTTGCCAGCCCGATCGAACCTGTGCAGTCATTCGGATCCAGCAGAAGCACCCAAAGAAAGAAATATAAAACTTTAATCTGGAGTGAATTGTAAACTTGATACGAGTTTAGTTTAAAAGATATAATTTGTCACAGAAAAGGGCACCATTACCAGTCATCTAATAAAGTCTTGCTTTGGTGAAACTGGAACTTTTTATGTTCCGTCTCGGGTTTTAGAATGGTTTGTCTTTGTCAGAGACAAAAGTGCTCTCTGTCCTTCATATGGTGGTTCAGAGTTTCTCTTACTGACCTCCTTGGAGGATTTATTTAATTTAATTGTCCATAATAACCATTTTTTTGTTGTTGTTGTTGTGCATTCAGTAAAGTACATTGAATCTTCTAATATGTCATTAAATTTAATATGCACTAGCTGGCCGCAGAGTGTCGGCATTAGATCACTAGAAGCCTTGCAGATCCGAGTTTTTCAGAATTATTTATACACTGGGAAGCCTTAAAGCTCATACACATTACTGGTCCATAGTATCTTTCAAGAGCTACATGCAAATCTGCTTCAAGATGGATAAAAGAGTCCAAATAATGGCTCAGCAATGAAAACTAAAAATCTTGACCACATACATTTTATTCAGTTAAAAAGTAGACTAAAAGGTTGATTTAGCAGTCAGCTTTACATTGTGATGGACTGGTATACACAGCTTTAAAGACTATAGGTGTAAAAGGATGGATGAAAAGAACCCAGGCTTCTGCACAAAACTGGCATACTGAGTATGAAGGATTTATACATTTCATACATTTTCATTGGATTCCACTATTATTAAACCAGACTCGGAAATATGTAAAAAAAAATAAATAAATAAATAATAATAATAAATGATCTTTTATTGCAGTAGCACAGCCTTGCATAGCATTGAAAAATTTGGAAAACACCTTTTAATTTAAATGAATCAGGCACAAAAAAAAAATCCCACATTAAGAGTTCATTGTTTCTCAGAAGTGAGAAAGAATTGACAAATGTAACTTAAAAATAAGAAATGTTTTAGATTTATGTCTTTGTTATTTCTTGAGTTTGTACGGATGTGGATTAGGGCCACTGGAAAAAAAAACAAAACAGTTCTGACTGTAATCTCAGAATTCTGAGAAAAAAGTCAGAATTCTGAGATTAAAGTCAGAATTCTGAGAAAAAAGAATAAAAGATTAAAGTCAGAATTTTGACTTTTTCTCAGAAGTCAGAATTCTGAGATTAAAGTCAAAACTGTTTTATCTTTTTTCCCAGTGGCCCTAATCCTCTTCCGTAAGTTTGAGCAAAGTGTCCAATCATTTTTAATTAGTAACTCACAACTTATTGTGCTCTAGGAACTGAATATTATGTGGCACATATCAACATTTCTCTATTTCAAAAATGACACCAACTAAGTTAATGCAAATGTGTTTTAATCATCAGAAATGTGGAATTGTCTACAAAAAAACAAAGAAAAAAACTTCGAACTGGCAAGTCAGAGCAGCTAAAATTGAAAATTTATAATTTCAAAACAAATGGAAACATGAAACACAAAGAACCAGGTTTATCTTGCCATCCTTCATAGGTAGCAGCTCATTATGAGAAAACTGCAGCAGTTTCCATAACAACTGTTAGATGCTATATACATGTCGGTTGTTTACTTTAGAAACACACCAGAAAAAGTTACTGAATGCAACATGAACTTCAACATTGTGTGTTTTGATCAGATGAGATCAAAATTTAGCTTCCCTGCAGCAGACACTCCATTTAGGTTTGGCTTAAAACAAGAAAAATAAATATGCAGAAATGCAACTCATGCCTAGGACTAATTATGATGGAGGATCTATTATGCTGTGGGCCTGTATCTCTTCCAAAAACCATAGTAACCTTGTTAAGAGTCCATCACATCATAGACTCTTTGAAATAGCATATATTTCAAATTAAAATGCGGTGGTCTTTCCCAGAAAACAGGATAACAATCCAAAGCATATGGCCAAATCAACACAAGAAGGGTCCATTAGACACAAAATCAATCTTCTTCCATGATGATCACAGCCTTAAATAGTATAGAGAAACAGTGAGCTGCAGAGCAAAGAGCAGAAGAACAAATACAGGACAAGAGGAATGATAAAAAAAATATTGTTTTCTGTGTCCTCAGGGCTTGCAAAATTTTGAAGACCAAGATCTATTGTTTAAATATGTGTGTAGAAAGCGCCAGTAGGAGGGCAGCAATATTTATGTTGCCTGTATATTGTAACACTTAAGGGCTAGGCAGTTAACTGCGGCTACAAAAGCAGTATCAGAAGATCGTCCTTTAAAAGAGCCTGAGGAGTGAAATAAAAAAACAGGAGGCAGTGCTTTTAGTTTTGGTGTATGTTTATATTAAGTGATTAGCATAAAAACATAAATCAATTAGAGCAGCACAATGAGAGAAACAAGATAGTGGACTCAGAATAAATTAATTCCAAAAATCATAACGTCAACCCGCCGGACCCCACTAAAGGACACGGGTGTTAAGAAAATGGATGGATGGATGGATGGAATCATAAAGTGACATAGTCCCTCCAGCGTGTCCTGGGTCTTCCCCAAGGCCTCCTCAGGTTAAATTAACCATAATTTAAAGGAAAAAAGTATCAATCATACATCAAGCTTATCAATTTAAAGTACACTTTCAAAATATCAATAAAAAAATAATAAATTAATTGTCAAATACTCGAGCAGACTGAGAGAGTGGAAAAAATAAATAAATATACTGTGCAATATCAAACTTAAAAGTGTAGCTACATTCTGTTCTGATCAATTTCACCGTCATTTGAAACTTTACTTGCTGCCTCAGCATCATTTCCAAAGTGCCAGAACACGTACAAAATCATTGCTCCACCAAACAATTGACCTTTTCAGTGGGAATGGGCCGCACTTAGCCACAGTGTGCATTGACATAACCCTGGTTACGTTCCGGGTAACCGGCACCAACAATTCTGGCTAAACAAGGCTCCATAGATTCAACGATTTGGATCAATTTGTGTAGAAGACGCCAACAGCAAGACACAACCACAGTGAAGACAGGTGAGGAAGTTCAAACTGCGAGCTGGAGGCGGGGCTGTAGCAGAATTTTGGGTAACAAAGGTGTGATTAATTAAATCCCTCATTAATTGTGGGTTGTAATATCTACAAATCTAAATTTTCTATCTTGGGCTTTTTCCTCCACTGAATAAATTGACTCAAATAAAAGCTAGTAACAGTGTGACGCTGATGATCCTCTTTACAAATCTTTACCAAGGCTGCTAATGTAGAATATGTTTAATTCGAAACAAATAAAGTTAGGCTATTTTAAAACATAAAGTGAAAATTCTGAGAAGCCTTTAAGCTTTAAATCAACAGCAGGTTAGTGAGTTTTAGATTTCAAGTGTTTGTAAAATTTCAAATTACAGACCCATTCAGGGAAGTTGAATACTATTGAAAGGTTAGTTTATTGCACTAGCTCATTTCACAAAGTGAAACACTTTAGAAAGATTAATTACATTAAATACAGATTAATTATTTCTGTTTAATTATGGTATCCCGTTAACAATTAACTAAAACCCAAAATTTGAGATTAGAAAATAATAAAAAAAAGTAAAACAACCATAATAATAATAATACATTTGTAGTACAGATATGCAATGAAAAGTATGTTCAAGGCACATTAAATCAAGAAGTTGCCCTCAATGGAACATATTAAATCTGACTATGTATGAAGGATTTGACATCACACTAATTAGTCATCATTCATCTAAAAAAACATTATCTAAGTAATCATTAGATAACACAGGTATCTAAAAGACACCTCATTCTGACTCAGGAAACATGAACATGGCACTTTATCATCTCAGTCTGACCTGCTGACCCCCAGACAGGCTGCACAGTGAGCTGATGACCGCAGGAATGTTTAACAAGAATTATGGGCAGTTTCCTTTGGTCTGGCTCTCTAATTAGTCTTTTTCATGTCCATTTAATTCTCTGTGGCCTACCCAGTGATGCACAAAGAAAAAAAGAAAAACACATCTATAGCTCTGACACTTGCACTGTTCTACAAAGACATTTTATCAGACAGATCAAATAAAACCATGACTTTTATAAATATTTCACCAGAGAGTATTTTAAGGGCTGTAACAATATACTGGAAGGGCATTAAGTGAAGTTGTTAAACCTGCTGACATCAGATTAGGCCTCCTATTAGAAAATCATTAAAAAAATCGAATTAGTTCTTTGCTCTTTCATGCATTTGGTTTGGATGGAGGAAAGAAAATTTAGAAAAAGATCTGTGCTTTTTATGTCTAAAACTAAAACGCTAGAGCAAAACGCAGAGTGATCCTATCCACAACATCCTCATTTCATAGTCGTGTGTTTTACGATTCTATTTTGTAAGAGTAATATAATAGTTGATTATGATTTATATTTATATTATTTAGAGATAAAAGATCTTAAAAATGCCTACATGTTGAGCTTAATTCGGTTTAATATTGCATTTTTTGAATGTCAAGTTCTGATCTTTAAATGTCAGGACATTCAAAAGTGCAATTATGAAGCTACTTTCTTTTGTTAAAGCCCATTATTATAGAAATTTTATATAACTAGTTTAATGTAGATTGTTTTTAATTTACAGATTTTTTTTTTAAAAGCATGACAAAACTCTACCAGGGTTATGGTAATTTTTTATTATTATTATTTAAATTAAATGAATACAGTTTCATTAACCAAAAATGAAATTAAACACAACAAATGCATGGATAAATTCTTAGAATCTCAGTATGGAAATTTGTGCAATTTTAAAAATAAAAACATATAAGAGTTGTCAAATCAGAAAGGATATACAGCAGAAAATACATAGCGCCTCAGAGTCACAGGCGTGTTGCTACTTTCCTGCGTTGGTGGAAGAGGTTGCGCAGTTATGGACAGACACTTAGTCATACGGTCAAAAAGACAGATCAAATGCATGCTACACCAATTAAAGAGGAAATCTGCTGTGGCTGTCAGTCAGAGTGCAGCACAAACAGGGCGAGACTGCGGTGTGTGATACCTGTGAGCTCTCAACCACTGCTGCTCTGCTGTAAATCACGACGTTCGAACAAAGAAGGGTTGATAACTCTCTTGATTATATGACAAGAAAGCGAGATTTGGCAACTTGATTTATTGATATGGCAGCTGAATTGATATGAACATATATGCCTCTTGAAAGGTTCTCAGCTTTTATGTTACCCTCAATTTTGATTATCCCTAAGCCACCGCAAAGATTTGAGCTAAACAGCCATCCGAGCAGAAGAAAGTTAGCTCTTGTCTTTTATCAGGACATATGAGATCCGACCTGGAAGCTCGTATCTCAAATTGGAAGCTCACTCTCAAAGGAAAACGGCAAGCTGGCCTGAAACGTACCCATTCATTGACAGTGCGTATAATTGGAAAGGGAATATAAAAGTCTTTGATATGATTTAAAGGCAACCTGATTTGCAGACGCAATTCGGGTAGTTATGATGCACAGCAAGACCACTAAGTGGATCACTGAATAGAAGCATAAGCCTTTTGAGTGAATGCAAATCAAGCAGGTGGGAGTGGGGACAATTCACACACTCACACACACGCACGCACACACACATGCTCGCAATCACACAAGCAATGTCAAAGTGCTTACACTCAAAGCATTCAGAGGAGAAAGACAATGCTAACTCCCAGGCACTGGACCTGGTGGCCCGTGGACAGGCATTCAACCTCACTTATTAGCGGCATTTTCCAATTACGGCGGATCTGCCTGCACATCCAGCATCACAGTTACACAGGAGCCATTGTTCAGAGTGCTCTGTCTGCGTTCCAAAAGAATGGAGCCTGGGAGAACGGCTGTGGAGGATTTCACGTTTTAGGGTGAACAATAGCAGCTCGAAACAAGAGTCAGATCCAGAGGTCCAGGTGAACTGGACCGTCTGTGAGAAGCAGCCAGGAGATTGCGACGCGCAGAGGAGGGGACTGGGCAAAACGGTTGAGACCAGGTCTGCTGCTTTTGTTTGCAGATTCAGGAAAAAAAAACAAAGGGTTCCAGTCTGGTTCTGAGGCTGACAGCTGAATTCCTATTACAACTAGACATACAACAGGGATAAATTCACATTTTGTGAGGTCCTGTGAATTCTTTTTTATAAGCTATTCAAAATAACTTCAACTGAACGTATTCACATTGCATGACGGCAATGCTGTCTTTAAGGACATTAAACATCCACAGTTTTGCACGAGACAATTGTTCAATTTATTTCTTTTTCTCAGTAAAACTGTTCACAAACTTGCATTTTAAACTTACAAGGCTGTACAAATCCAATTTGTTGGCCTGCCTATAGTGCATAAATAATGAAGTTAGCTTTTGGATTTTGCAACAGGCAACATCATCAGCTTCACTTCCCTGGCTGAAGAAGAGTCCTGACAGCTAACTATGGGGCTGGGATGACGAGTGGTGATGTGCTGTGTTTGCATCATCATTTCTGCAACAGCACTGACGATGCAATACAAACTTAACAAGGTCGTGTAAAAGCAAAAGTGTAGATGTTTAATATCTGGTACTAAAATCAGCTAAAACAAGGCCTCCCATCTGACTCTTAATGTTCTCTTGCTCTGAGATTTTCCTCCCTTATTTTCAAAAGTCTTTCTGTCCCAGAAACCTCCAGAGATCCTAACTATCCCCTTTGTAATACATTTGCATTAATAAACCTTTTTCTATTTTTTATTTTTGCAATAAAGAACAATGAGATGGGGAATTTTTGTCTGTGGTGAGATGAAGAAGGACAAAACAAGGAGATTCTTAATAAACAGCAAGAAAAGACCACATGAATGAAGAAAAACGTGGTCTGAAAATGTTTGCATGATAAGGTGGGAGAAAAAAAATCATTCATAATCAGAAGTAAAGGAACATGCCAATGAAAGGCCAAAACTAATGGCCGCCCAGGCACTACACTTGTGTGTAGTGAGCACAAGTTGGTAAGTGGTTTTAAAAGCACCAGGGAAGACGTGTCCCTGCTGCGTTCCTACACTAAGAGGAGTGAAACAATTGAAGCATGCACTCGAAGGCACTCAAACGTTTTCAGATGGCTGTAAAATAAATGCAGAGGAGAGAGAAGGTGTGTGTGTGTGTGTGTGCATGTGTGTGTGTGCGCGTGTGTGAGAAGGAGACAAAGCTCGGCATTGTCCACAGCTGTACCTACATTAATAAGTTTATTAGTGTGTGCATGTGCTGCTGACTGTATAGTGTATTTTATGAGATGTCAGAGGTATGAGTGTATTGTGCTTGATCCACATGGATTTGATACAATGGGAAAAAAAACACACACACAGGAAGATGCCAAAAGCTCACATACAGGTGACTGACATACAGGTTCACCACGATCCCAGATGGAGCTGAACTAACAGTAAAAGACATGATGACACAGTGAAAGATTGATAACAATACAAAATATCCTTTGTAATTATTCATGGCAGCTCCAAATTTAAAATATGCTCAGTATTATAAATATAAAATAATAAGGTAACTGTTAGATTTTGTTGAAAGGATATAAGTTATTCTCCTTTAAAAAAAGCATATTTATTTGCTAAGTTTGCTATTTGAAGTCCATGCATATATACATGACTGTTCAATGGTGTGTGTTCACATTTGTACATGCAAGCATTACGGTGGTGGAGGGCACAGGTGCCATGTCATGGTTTGGTAAAGAACCCGACTGCAGAGATGGATGGAGGACAAACAAAGTACTTTTATTAATAAAGTAAATGTAAACTTTTTTTGGGAGTTGATGGGAGATCAGTTAAGGTCTGGGAAGACTAGATGCCAAATATAGCAAGAAAACAGGTGGCAGAATAGCAAAAGAAACTAAAAATGGATATAAAAAAAGCCACACTCATAAATTAAACTGAATTCTGACCACAAGCTCAAAATAACAAATGTCTACTTTTTTTTATTTAATTGCCATAGAGACATAATAAAATATGTACTGAAAGATTTGTAGTGGCACATAGAATTGAGATTAAATTTTCTGTCTGAGGGAGAAGGCTTTTTTAAACTTCTCATCCCCATTATCCCCACAGTATTTTTTTCTTAAATAGCAATATATTTAGTTCAATGATAAAAAGATCAAAGCAAACCCAGGTTTTCTGTCTCAAGGACAGTCCCATTATGAGAACTCACATTGTGTGATCGCAACCATAACAAAGTTCTCCTTGACTTTTGAGAAGGATGGCATTTTAAATTGCAGCATTTATTCTTAAAATATTCTCCTCACAGGACCACATGATTTTCCCACTTACACTTACGGTGGGTCCCACTGCAACATTTGCATTGGGAAACATTGTAGCACAGGCTGACATAACTCTTGACAATGATTCTCTGGAAGAGTCTCTCCTCATCACGTTTCTACTCAAACCATTCACCTTTCTCTGGTCCCTTTCCCCCCTATTTCCTCCTCAGTTGTTACATCTGTCCATAGCTGTGAACAGAGTGGAGAAAAATCAATGCCAAGATACCATGTAATGCATTCTTGGGTGAAATTGCCTGCCACTTTGCATTGTAATCAGCAGTCCTTTCAAAGCAGTTCTGGTATGTATTTTATTCACTCTTTTCTTCATCATTAGTGAAATTGTCTGCATGGTGAGAGTCTACGATTTTACATAGCGAGAGGTATGGTTTGTTTGTGTTGCCTTTGCAGTCGCCTTCCCATTTTTATGTCCTTGAGCAAGAATCATTAGCCCGCATCAAATCACAGTGTAGTGAAACTACCGAGTCTTGTGTGACTCATCGTATATCTGCTAATCCACAACACAGATATTTTCTGGCTCGTTCATATATTTACCATCGCAATCTCACTTTTATTAGGGTTTAATTTTTCAGTTTTTTTAATGTCTATGATTTGACAAAACAGCCTGTTTGACAAGAGCTGCTACAGAATAATATATATATATTTTCCAGTGCACAGATCTAGTTCAGGAAAGACTTTTCTTTTGTCGTCAATAAGAATTAAAGATTAAACCTTCAGCTGACACAGAGCCCCAGTCCAATACTACACAAAATCTAACAAAATCTAACACTCAGCATCTTGAGCTTGCAGTAAAATAAGACTCTACCTTCCATCAGAATTACATGGGGTATATTAGTCCAGTGATTGTGTCCCGGTCAGCAGTGATTCTTGCATGAATGGTGCGCTGAACAAACCCTGGACTGAGCTCCGTTATATCGGCTGAACCGCACACATCTGCAACCACAGCGAAACCCGTTTTTGAAAGACGCAGTGCCATCATAAAGTGCAACTAACCAGAATTATTGATTCATCAGGAAAAAAAAAGTTGTATTGCAAAGTTTAGTAAGACAAAAGAAAACATTTTCATTGTACCTGTCGTGATCTGTGGTTTTGTGTGTTTATTTTTGAGTTTTCTGTGTAGTCCTGTTCCCTGTGAGTCTCTGTCTCTG
>CAEGAF010078076.1:0-17351 GCA_903067075.1 Micropoecilia bifurca
ACACACACACACACACACACACACACACACACACACACACACACACACACACACACACACACACACACACACACGGCACTCTTAGAGTTCCTGACATTAGATTAGCTGCTAGTTCAGAAGGAATTACAGCCGAAGCTCCTAAACCTCACCAAGGTCAGACACCAGCTTTGTGTTTAATCTCTGAAATGTTAAACTCTTTTTATTGTTGTCGTTTCTCCTTCATCTTTCATGGGTTTGTTCTCTCAGGGGATCGACGCCATTAACCAGAGTAAGGTGGTGGAGCTGCTGAAGGACGGACCAGGCGGAGGGGCCGACAGACGGCACAGCAGGGACGGACCTGGGGGGCGAGGAGGAGACAACGAGGGCGACGAGTCGGCGGAGTGGAGCGGGGTAACGTCCATGTTAGAGCTTCACTCAGACAGATGCATCCTGCTGTGGGAAAAACCCTCTAAAGATGACAGAGAATCTTTTACACCTCTCATCTCCACACCTGGCCGTTGGCTTCTTTTTCTCTCTCTTCAGGACGGTAGCGGGTCTCTGCGTCGCAGCGGCTCCTTCGGAAAGATCCGGGACGCTTTGAGGAGGAGCAGCGAGATGCTGGTGAAGAAGCTGCAGGGCAGCGGACCTCAGGAACCCCGAAACCCCGGGTAAAAACAGGACCGTCTCTGTGGGACAAAGTCATTACAAAAAGGAAATTGGCCTTAAATATGTTAGTAACAGGTTTTGGATTTTTTTGAATGAATGCAAATTTCTTGCGAGTTGTCTGGATGAAGATTAAACACTTTTGTGGCAATGTAGGTCGTAAATTTTATCCATAACGGTCTCAAAGTTGAAGTTGATGGTGTGAGAATAAAAGAGTTTGCTAGCAGCACATGGCATAATTAAATATTTAAAAATAGGCTCTGCTCAGTGTGGATCTGGTTTGATCACAGCTGAGCAGAGCAGCTATTCAGATACAGACTGGTAGTCATTAATTCAAGCAAAATAAAAAAGAAATGAATCAATCAGTTGGAGGAAGTTCATTAGTTACAACTTAATGTTTGCAGCTGAGATTCTGGGTCAACTTGGAACAGTTAGTTCAGGATATAGTTTGTTCAGTTTTCTGCTTTTCAACACAGAAATCTTGTTGGGTTTTTTTGCACAGAATGAAAAGAGCGAGTTCCCTGAACTTCCTGAACAAGAGCGCCGAGGAAACCACGCAGGTAAAAGATGGTTTATACCAAACCTGTGGCAGTCTGGAGAAAAATCCAACTACATAAATCTTCCCTTCTTAAGATTCACTTTTGCTTCACGTCTTACTTCTACTACTTCCGATGCCAAGCTAACGCAAACCGATCCCGTTTCCAGGACGCCAACTCTGGCCTCTCAGACAGCAGGGGACTCAGCGCCAGCAACGTGGACCTGACCAGACGCAGCTCCCTGATTGGTTAGAGACAAAGGCGGAGAGGCAGGAACAGAACAGGAAGGGGGCCGTTTACCTCGGTTTGATCAGCAGCTTTTATTGATTTTATTTTAAGGAACACTTAAAAAAAGACAAAACAAAACCAAACGAAGAGACATAATCACACCTGATGTCACCACTGCTGCTACCGCTGTACAAACCGCCGCCGTCGACCAGAACACTGAATAGTATCGCGCGCACACACACACACACACACACACACACACACACACACACACACACACACACACACACACACACACACACACACACACTTTAACGAGCATGCTGCTGAACTAGAAAGTGGAACGTCTGTCTGCACCTGAACGCCTCACGATTTCAGCCAGTAGCTCCACGGTTCCTGCCCAGCCTCACCTCTCATCTGCAGACACTCGACGTTTCCAAGGCGATGTGTGTTTCCGTTCGACGAGACGCGCGTCAGTTCGTATATCCCACATGTAGCATGACGTAACCATGGCGACCGTGGCGCCATCCGAACACAATCGATCTTTTAGGGAAGCATAAGCACTAACCATTTCAACCTCAAACTGTTTGCCTTCGTGATTCTTTTTTTTTTATGTGTATAAACGCTTTTAAATTATTTCTTTGTGTATATAGCTCAATTTGTTTTTGTTTACATTTTATGGGGTTAAGGAGGGAAAAACACTCGTCTGACAGAAGGAGAATAGGGAAGAGATGAAGAATGATACGTGGGGAAAACGAAGGGAAAGTACAGAAAATGTGATTTTTTTTTTTTTTTTTTTTTTTTTTTTTGCTTCATCTTGTCATCAAATATTAAAAATGCTCATAAATCCATCATCTATTGCTGAATTTAGCTGTCAGGGTTTTACTCTAAACTGGAGAAATTTACTTGAAGCCTGAAGTGAATGTCTTAGTGACCAGATTCAGGGCAGAAAATCCTTTTATGACTTTGTGGTTTATTTACGGAGGAAATCAAACGGAAAAAGAAAATGTAGGCAAATATTTTATAAAAGAAAACGGGGGAATACTTCTAGTAGTACCAAACGGCTTTTATTCTGAAGGAAAACAACCCTTTAAGCCAATCAGGAAGGGCCTCAGGTTCTGAGTGAGCTGGAGGAAACCATCACTGGAGCCGGAGATCCGAGGCAACCTTTAAACACTCGGGTGTGATTTGTTTGAAAAGCTACTGCAAGTAGTTCACCTATAGCAAAGACTTTTTCATCAATATTTAGGGATCATTTACTTCAAACTAACCCCCAATTTCTCTAACTACAAATGAAAAGTTGTAGTTGTACTAATATATTTTCAAAAGAGACTAGACCCAAAAATACTTGCTAAAATTTGGTGGGGGGTTTTTGCAGTGAAAGTGTTAGTTCATGATCAGAGCAGCTGCCCACAGACGGTGCTGTAGGAAAACAAGCCCACAGCATGACTCATCGTCCACCTTACTTCACCAGAGAGCCTGAAGTGCTTGTTTTACTTTGTCATGTTTTGGTTTTAGACGAACAGACATTTGTTAAAATCCACATATTTACATTTGGTAAGAGTGGGACAGAAAATGCCCCTTTTCCAGGGCTTTGTCATACGGTTGCCATGGAGACGAGGCGCCAGTATTTAATGCTGTTCCCCTAAGAGTTTGCGAATATATATATATATTTTACCTTCCTTCGTTTTACTGGCAAGATGATCTCATCCAGTCTAGCAGCCACTAATCGACTTCTGTGTCACGTCTTATTAATACCCCCTGGAAACGGGAAGTTATTAATCACTAATTCATAGTTCCACTTTTTAAGAAAACCTAAAATTAGAAAATATATGTAAAATATGTACTAGTTATTTCTGTCTGTATGTGTGAGATTACACTGCTGCTGTAGAAGAAATTTATTTGAAGTTTTTTTTTATCATCTTTATCAAGGATGGAAACAAATTTCACTGTTTTAAAAATAATTCATGTATAATTTTGCACTAAGCAACTCAAAGGGGCGTGTTTTCAATCCTTATGTGTCTGACAGACAATAATCCATCATCTGTGAATTTACTGTTTTTTTGTTGTTCTTGTTTTAATGTTGCTACTGTGAGCTTTTATTTTGAAGGTACACACTACTGGTTATCTGAATGTTGCTTTTCACGACTTTCACTCAATTGTTGTGCTAAACTGGAACAAAAAAAACAACAAAAAAACAAACAAACCACCAAAGCAGAATGTACATGAAGTAGGATATCGTTTGTATTTATATCCTATCAGCTTCTGAATGTTGGGACTTTTGCAGGAATTCAGAAAGTGATATAAAAGAGAAACAAAGGTTTTGAACAGAAAAGCAAAGTGCTTTACATGTTGGCAGCAAATAATGTACAGTGTTTGACCTTCATATATACATATATGCACATGTGTGTGTTCACAATGTATTACGTCGACACCTTGTACAAATCATCATTAGCTCTGAGTTTTCTCCAGCGCACCAGGCGGCTCTTCACTGTATTAATCACATTTTTTTCTGCAGAGGCCAGAAATTAGTAGAATATTTTGCTATCAGGAGAGAAAGAGGAAAAAAGAAGAAGCTGCAACGGTTTTTAAATATAAATCCGCTGTTTATTGAAAGAGCAAAGATGCTTTTGTGGTGGAAACGTAGCGGTCCTGTAAAACGTGTTTTATCGAAAGGCTTCAATAAAGACGAAAAGTTCCACTTAAAAAAAAAACTAAACAAAAAAAAGCCGTCCTCGTCTTCCTTTCCTCCCCGTCCAGAAACTCGCTCTGTGAGCCTGAAAGCGTTTTCAAAGCGTCTGTTTTGAGTCGTAATTCCTGCAGCTCGGGGCTGAGGGTGTTAACCCGACTGAGGCAGCCGTCACAGCGGGGGGTTGAGAGACTCGGCGCTACTTCCTGTCTCACCGACAGACGAGGCCCGCAGAGAGGAAACCAGACCCACCAGCGCTGCTCGCAGAGGAATCCGCGGCGCGATGACGGACTGACTGACCGTCGAGATGACGAGAGCTGGAGCATGAATGAAGCCGGATCAGAAAGTAAGGTTCTTATTTCTTATTTGTGTTAATTAATTTTATTTTCAATGTGATTTAAAGAATCAAAACGAGAAAGAAAGTCTTGACACTTCTTGCATTTCATAACTTGTCGGGCTACTTTCATTTATTACAAGGCAAAGAAAGTCTTCTAAAGAAGGGAGATGATAAAAATATGTCACCTTCTGTTTGCAGGTCGTATCTGCGACTCTAAATGTAGATATTCTGAAGTCATGATGTGAAAGAGGAGATGTGAACTCCTGACTCTGTTATGTACATCAGCAGAACAATCCTCAACAGACTAAAACATGACTGAGAACTGCATTTCTGTCACCAATTACATTTAAAAACAACAAATTAGAAATATTAAAGATGTATCGCACAGAGATGTAGTAAAAACCAGTGTTGATAATAATAATGGCTAACGGCTGTTTAAAACAGATACAGTCTGAAATGACAAAAATGTCATTTAAATCATGCAGATGTTTTGCTGGCCTGCTGACTGTGTGGTTGTTCCTCCTGCAGGAGGAAACCTGCCAAACAAGCTGACTGCTGCACACACACGTTTTAATGGAAAGTTGAGTGGATGGAAAACGGCGTTACAGAAGACCAAGGCAAGAGGAAATTTGAAACTGTTTTGTTTTTATCTGAAAAGTGTGTGCAGGATCGGTGCTGAACATTTGGTTGGGAGACACGGTGTTGGATATGGTGATTCTGAAACGCTTCAACATTTCTCAGTGTTTTCGTTTTCAGCTCGTTCAACGAGACGGTCAGGAGCTGATTTACTGGCCGTGTTTCTGGTGGTTCTTGTGTTAGACTCCTTGTCAGTCTTTCCTTCACAGTCCTCAAACCGCAGTCAGCCCTGCTGCCTTTGCACCCTTTTCTTCCTCTACCTCACGTTATCCTTCCACTTAACTTTCCGCTGTCGCTCATGGACACGGCGCCGCCGTCTGTGTGATCGGCGAACTTCTTCAGCACGTTAACCCTCTTGTGGTTTACACTCTTTGTGGAGGCGACAGTTTTCAACACGTTTGTGTGGGCAGGATAAAACAGTTCATCCATCCATCCATCCATCCATTTTCTTTACCCCCTTGTCCCTTAGTGGGGTCAGGTGGTGCTGGTGCCAGAGATAAACAGTTTATGTCACGTTTCAGTTTGATCATTTTCCTAATACGTTGTATAAAATGTTCTCATCCTTCTGCGTATTTCTCCCCCCCCCCCCCTTCCAACAGATCGTGCGTCCATGTCTGTGGAGCCGCCCCTCAGTCCCACGGCGCCGGCTCTGGTCCAGTTCCAGCTGGGGCTGTTCAGGGAGATGGTTCGGGTTCCGCCCGGCAACCTGAGCTACCGCCACGCCCGCCGGCTGGCGGCCGAGGTCATAGAGAGGAAGGTGAGCAGAGGCAAACGTCTTTAAACTACCGGATTATTTGAGACCCGAGTTTGCTGGACGTTTTGGGGACTTTGGCCGAGATTGAAACATTTTATGAATAACACGAAAGCTCCGATTCTTAGCTGAGCTCCACTCTCTCAGTTGCTGTGAGAGTGGAGCTCAGACAGGAAGTGGACTCTGAAAGGTCAGCTCATGCATGCGTGCATGCATGAAGGAAAAATGTGTAGGTTACTGCAAAGCGAGCCGTCGCTTTTTGACGTCTACGGAACCAGGCCCATTTAAAGAGGCGGCAGCAGCTTGTAACTCCTGAGATGCTGCTTTTGTGTCGGCCTGGTTTGCGTCTTCCTCCGTTTCTTGACTCTGAATCCAAACGGCGTCCGGCGTTCTCCTCCCAGGCTCGTCTGTTTACGGCTCAGGTTGTGAGCTGCTGCAGGTGTTGGTCTGTTTCTGGTCTTCATGCTGCTTCAGAATCTGTGTGGTCTGTGAGATTGCAGAAAACTTTCCAACCACAGCCTTTCCCCTCTGTCTAACACACACACACGCACCCACGCTACACACACACACACACACACACACACACACACACACACACACACACACACACACACACACCCACCTCTGGCTGGTTGTGTGCCTCTTCTCACACGCAGAAATAAACTCACGTTTCCGGGCATCAGGTCAGCAGTGTGTGCAGGAAAGGAGGAGTAAATGTCATGTTTTGCTGAAAATCCACAAAACTAAACATGTTTACAGTTTTTTGTTTTTGCATTATTAGCCTTCCTGGTTTGCAGACTGAAAACTGACGTTGTAGAAAGTTTAGTTAGTCGAATAGTAACTTTATAGATTAGTTTGCTGTTTGTTCATCAATTATGCTTTAGACTTAGAGACCCAAAGAGTAAAAACTGCCGTTGGTTATTTGTGATTAAAGTCTGTTTTTGTCGCTGTGGATGAATTGTTGCCGTCTCTTTGCAGGGTTGTTTTATATCAGGCTCATTTTAAGGTATTTAAATATAGACGGTCTGTTCAAGGTCACCCTGTTTCGCCTCGGTTGGATTTATAGTTGCTATTCTGGTGTTTTCCATGTTTTCTCTTGAAACTGATGATAATTTGTGTTGCAGTTTTTCTTGAATTCCTTCTGATCTGGACCTGATGTGCTGCTTTTAAGCGTTTTTAATCCTACTTTGTGTTATCAAACAGGTTCTATTGACGTTTTTTTTGCTTTCTTCCTTTAACAAAGAACATAATTTTTTAAAAACAATCCTTTCATTCACTCTGATTATCCTTGTGAAGAACTCTCTGTAAGGTGTGATTTTTTTTTTCTCTTCTTTCTAGTAGATCTGAATTTTAGTTTGTCTTTTTGTTTAAAAATTTATTTTGCAACTTTTTAATATCATTTTAATGAAAGCAAACACTCCCTTTTTTACTTCAAATATTAGCAAGCACTTTTGGTGCTATTGTGAATTTAATATCCAGTTTTAAAGAAAATACGAATTAATTTAGCATGTCTGCATTCCAGCAACCGCATTTATCATCTTAGGTATATCTTTCAGTATATAAACTGATATAAAAGTTAATGATTGATCTTCCTTTTGCAGCTTTGATCAGTTCTTTTATGGTTCTCCATTCATAACTTCCCAGATGATTTTTTATTTTATGTTTATTTTTTATGCAAGTGATCAGAGAGAAAACGTTACGTTTTGCAGGAAAACCAGTGTTTTTACATTTACAGTTTAGAGTTTAGTGGCTGAATCTGTGTGTGTGTGTGTGTGTGTGTGTGTGTGTGTGTGTGTGTGTGTGTGTGTGTGTGTGTGTGTGTGTGTGTGTGTAGGCTCCAGACTGCAGTGTGGTGGGCTCTGGTGAGAAGATCCTGTTGTTCCGACACCAACCCGCCTCGGAGCAGCTGCTGCAGCGGCTGACGGAGCAGGACGAGCTGCAGGACGGAGACCTGATCGAGATCGTGGTCGCAGGTCAGACGAGGTCGTTGTGTTTCTGACGGCACCGTTCATCTGAACGTGTGCAGGATCTCAGTGACGCATGTTGTACAAGTATGACGTGACAAAGGCGACAGAAAGTCCTTGTTTGGAGGAACTAAAACTCAAATTTTAGCTGAAACAAGAAATCTTTCTTCATCTGCAGACTCCAGCAGGTGCCTGAGGCTTTTTGGGTCAAACTTGACTGGTGTTGAGATCATAACTAGTCAAATCCCGGTTCAGTTTGAAGAAAATAACCCCACATCACCATGCCGACACTTCTATGTTTCACTCTGGGTTCTCCTGCTGACTCTCACCCTCGTTCTTTCAGCAAACAAGAACCAGGTTTAAGGTTGAGGTTTGGTTTCATCGTCCTCTGTGTTCTGCCACGAGGTCTTTTGTAAACCTTTAGACAGGATATTTATTTATACTGAAAGCCTTCTGTGTTCGTGTTTCACGCTACGCTCTGAACAGGAGCGTCTTCTTCAGAGTTACCACCAGCCTCATCTGGTGACGTTTCCCAGACTGGTTGATGTCGACACGCCTGTGTCTTGAATTTCTTTGTTCCTTTCAAAGAACATTTAGCCTGTTTCATGTTGTTGGAGCCTTTTCTTCATTTTTCAGATCAGGCTGCAGTCAGAAGGCAGCGAATCATTATGTTAAAATGCCAGCTTACATTTTTAAATATTATTTTTAAGAGTTGCAAAAACGAAATAAATCTGGGGAGAACATTATATATACAGACCTTATCTAACTTTCTGCACATGTAAACTTTAGTTTGGAAAAAGTATTTACAATTTTTAATCCTGCAACAACTAACTTTCGTCGACTTGCTGACAGCAATTTAAAGTAAGTATTTAATTCTCGAAGTTATTATTTCGATTACATTCAATTAAAACCTTTTCTTCTGAACAAAGAAAAAGGGCCCTTCTAAAATCATTTTACCATTTTTGTCATTTTTATCATTCTGCCTGACAGAATTGAAATATTCCCCTCCTCCCCCACCTGAGCTTAAATCAAATCATTTCTTTTTTTTTTTCTTTTTTTTTTTTCCCCTCTGGAACCTATTTGTATCTGATTCTCTAGAAGTGGGGAAACATTTTGAAACGGTTCATCAGAGTCTCATTTATAAACGACAGTGAAACTCGATGCACCGAAACATGTTTGGATTCGTGATAAATCTGCGTTCCTGCTGCTTCGGGTACCTTCTTCCCTCGCAGCGTCGAGAGTCAAGCGATTCGTCTGTGAGCCGCGGACTCCTCCGTGTTTCCGTCTTTCATGTATTTATGCTCACGACCTTCACAAAAAAGCTACTAAATCCCACAATAAAGCGCCGCTAAGCCTCTGAGTCGCTGATGTGTGTAAGTCAGCACAAAATAACTAATCCATAAAGATAACAGAGACACAGACACTGTGAAGCTCCTCTGGATTAAAGAGTTTTGTTTGTTAGTAGATGATAGAAAAAAGAAAATGTCTTTCTGTCTTTTGCTTTGTGCTTAAAACACTCTCATGTCAACACGAGGAGTTTTAACTTTAAAATGCACATATGATTTATTTCCTGTGTCTTCTGATTTTTTTAAAATAATTTTTCTTCCAGGATCAGCGTCTGTGGCCGAGATGAGGATGCGTCCGCACGCGCTGGTGGTCCAGTCGTACCGGACCCCCACCTTCTGCCACCACTGCGGGGAGATGCTGTGGGGCCTCGTGCGACAGGGACTGAAGTGTGAAGGTAAAACCCAACTCACCTTTAAAACGGCTGCTGTACTTTAGCATCGGCACGACAACTTGTGCGCGTCGTCGTGTTAAAACCACAAACTTCAAAGTAAATTGTGCATAATGTCGTCCCTAAAGGATGTCGCAGTGTTTTTTTGTTTTTTGGTTGTTGTTTTTTTTTGGTGATTGTTGTGGCCTAAAAATGTTGCGGTCAGAGTTGCAGAAATAAAGTTTTCTATTTTTTGGTGTAACATGATCTTACAAAAAAGTTGAAATTGCTTCACATAACCTTGATTTAAAAACAGGACAGGATTTTAACAATCGATATTTAAAGGGCTAGTAACACTTTTTAGGACCTTCTTGAAATGACACCTGTAGTACAAATAAAATCCTTTCAGTGCAAAAAAAAATTTGCACATCGGTTATTCAAGTTATCATGAACCATTTACAGGACCTGTGTCAAACTCGAGGCCCATGGGCCAAATCTGGCCCACCGTAGTATTTTATGTGACCCTCTAGATTCTACACTAAACACTAAGTGAGCTTAAATATTATATTTTCAATCAAATAAATGCAGTTTTTATCTGTTTACTGACAAATTATATCAATCAGTCTCTCAAGTTTCTTGAGAATCATCATGGAAATTCATGCAAGATCAAGAAATCTTTTCATCAAGGGTTTATTGCAATAAATTGTCAAAAACTTTCTTACTTGCACTAAACAGCTGCCAAGCCTTAAATGATGTCAGATTATAGTCCATGATCTTTACAGCGAGTAATTAAAAAGTCGCATAAATAAGAGCAAATATTTCAAATATTTCCAAAAACACTTGCCAAAAATCACAAAATCATAGAGACTAAAAATATGTTCAGTAATATTATTTAAGTTTAAGAAATTTTGGTATTTTAACTGGGTGTGAACAAGTTTTATCGATACATTCTGGCATAACCGGCCCTTTAAGAGCATTCTTGATCTGGATTTGGTCCAAAATAAAAAGGCCCTCTGCTTTACAGGGTGTAAGAAAATCCTACAGAACATCTGAAAATGGTTTTGGCAAATAAAAAGCTCAGCGTTACACACGCTTTCATCTTTCAGGATCAACTTTCAAGAGACGGGAAGCAGGAAGGTAAATGATAATGAGGCTAAAGGGATTGGTGAGAAAAGAAGGAAGTACAGAAAACTTTGAGGTGATTGGTCGGATTTGAGGAAAACTCTCGATGCTGGGTGAAAATTCGGCACAAAATTCACAAACGATGAATTTGCATTAATAGCTGCGATTGCAGCTTCCTGGAGGAACCGTCCTCCACTTCAGGATCCAATCTTTGGAGTCTGTTTATCTGAAGAGCAGCTTGTAGAGTAAATAGAGCTGAATAGGCAAAGAAAACCTGAAAACGATATAATAACTCCCTCCATGTTGCCGCTATAAGCCACTTTGCGCTGCTACGTCCCAGTAAGCTTGTGAGAAAACGTGAAGAAGATCGTAAAGAATGGTTTTCTGTCTCCTCAGGATGCGGTTTAGACTTTCACAAACGCTGCGCCTTCCTGCTGCCCAACGACTGCAGTCGAATCCGGCGGCAGGTCAGCACCAGCTTCTCCCTGTTCCCGCCTCGGAGGCCGCGCACCCTCTCCCTGTCCAGTCAGGCCGGAGGCAGCCTGGAGGAGGTGACATCAGCACCGGCCGTTTGTTTTTCTGTCTTGTTGTTTTTTACCCCCTCCTGCAGCGTCTCGGCTCATTTAAACCGTTTCGAACCCCGTTTCCCCCCCGTCGTCTAGATCAGCTTGTCCAAGCCGTCGTCCAGGCCGCCGTCGTGGAACGAGCCGCCCGTCTGGCTCGGGGATAAGAGTCGGCCTCAGGTCCCCCACACCTTCCACATCCACAGCTACACCAAACCCACAGTGTGTCAGCACTGCCACCGGCTGCTCAAAGGGCTCTTCAGGCAGGGGCTGCAGTGCTCAGGTACGGGGAGGAAGGTTCTCTGGATGAAAACGTTCAATAATTAAAACAATATCTATATGAAATTGTTTCAATTTTATCTCCAACATGAAGACATATTTGAACAAACTTTAGCAGGTACACATATTTGTTGTAGCAACAATAGTTTTGACATGTTTGAAAAGGAGCAGGGAGAAAGAAAAAAAAAAAAAAACGGAAACAGCGCTATGATTTTTATTGTTTAAATAAACCAGGAGGAAATGTTGGAAATGTTTGCACAGCCCTGTTGAGATGCACTCCTGTAGGTTTTTCCTCAAGTTTTCACTTTCTTGTCCAGTAGCGACGGATCCAGAAACTTTGACAAAGGAGTGCAGAAGAGTGAAATGTGCAACAATCCATCCGTTTGTAAAGGGAGACAACAAAAAAGTCCACAAAACACTAAAAAAAACACTTGCTGTACCAACGGCTCTTGGAAAGAAAACAAAGAAGTTTAGGTATAAATTTTAGGCAGCACTTTTCAAATTTTAGTCTTAAAAAATACCAGAATTTGCACTTGACCTTCTACTTTTGTTCAATGCAGTGACATGATTTCTAAATATTAAATCAGGTGTTATGATCCAATAGTCTCTTTCTAACACTTTATACTTTACCTTGAGTAAAAATATGTTGATTTGTTTTGCTACTTTTACCTGAGAACAATTTTGGTGAATTAATATTTAATTTGAAGGCTACAAGAGGCTTGTGGACAAAAAAACGTTAACTTTAATAAGTATGATTTTGCTGTAGGTGGGGCAGTCACCCCTGCCACCCCCCCTTGTATTCGCCCCTGGTGATTGGTACATTATTCTCCTTTGTGGCTGTTTTCCGTGGCTCTGCTCAAGTTCAGCCTGACTCCGATCAGTCATGTTTGGATTCCCAGTGAGCTCCAGTGAGGCAGATGCCCAAACGCTCGTCCTGTCACTTCTGAACCAGCAGACGACTCGTAACTAATTCACTCGAACGCACGAACGTGTCTGAGTCTGAGATCGTCAAAGTCATGAATTTTAATCAGGAAAACTTGAGAGCAAGCGGCTGAAGTTTTCTGCGTCGTTCCTCTGAGGTTTGAGGCTGCAGCTCCTCTGCCTTTGTCTCGTCAGACTGCAGGTTCAACTGCCACCGGCGCTGCGAGCCTTTGGTCCCCAGAGACTGTCCAGGAGAGAGGAGGGCCGTCAACGGGGACGGTGAGACGCACTTCTCACTTTATTCTACTTTATTTTTTACCTCAGTCATGTCTGACAACGATTGATGATGTTTTTTTTAGCTCCTTTAAATTAGTCCTTACCTTACTTCACAGAATAAAATGACCCATTTATGTACTGAACTGTAAACTAGAGGTGATATTGCACGAAATATCAATAATATCGATACCAAGTCAGTATCGGTATCCGATCGATACTAGCATGATAAGATCAGTACTTCAGTTTCAGATTCCCTCTTATTTTCATATTGTAGTTTCTCAACTCTAATATAAAAGTATTGTGCTTTGATTTGCTCTAAAAAAAAACAATACACACCGATTTGTTTATATCTAAATATATTATTATTAGTAGCATCTTTTTGACACCTATAAACTGTGTCTAAATTCTGTCCAAGGTTTTAGCAACATGTCAAAGAAAATCAACCACAAAAATGCCTAAATGTCAGAAGTTTGATGCATTAAACTTGAATAATACGCATTTTATTGGAGATACTTGATATTAGAGCAATGCCAAAATGTCCAGTATCACACACCTCTACTAAAACTGTCCAAGGATCCTTACCCGACTGAATCAACCGCTTACACTTTTTGGAAATCTAACTGATGTGAAATGAGCTGCAGATCACAAATTTCTCTAGTGTGATCTCGACTGTAAAGTAACAAAGATGGCGTCGCCTTCCCAGACTCCTCGGCGGCCGTCCACAGCTTCCCACCGGACCCAGAGGACGGCGAGTCGGAGCTCGCCAGCACAACACTAGACACCTCAGAGGACGAGATGTCCTCCGACGGCGACTCGCTGCCGGAGATGGTGGAGGTGGAGTCGCTGAGAGAGCCGATGAGGTTAGAGAGAGGATGATGTCATCGCTGCGGCCGCGTCCTGATGATGTCAGATATTGCATCGCCCACAAAGCCACACGCATGTAGTCGGTTTCTCTGTGGCACGAGTCGTTATTGGCTTGTTATGCTGGGTGGAACTATATCCACCCAAAACAAGACTATGGAGAAAAGTTTGCATTTTCAGACTTTTCTTTCTCATTCTCTTGTTTTTTGTTCTTCTACCCTTCCATCCTTTCCTCCTTTCTTCATTCATCTCTTCCGACTTGAGTTCCTTCCTTCTTTTCCTTTCTCCATGTTTTCTATTCAGAACCAATCCACAGCAGCAACACTTTCCCAAAGTTGATAGTGAATTAACTGGAACTTTTTTAATGAAAAAAATGTGGCGCTTGATTGTTTTAGTTTTTATTTTTCGTCTCCTCCTTCCCTCCTCCAGCCCCTGTTTCAGCAGCAACATCCCCCTGATGAGGCTGGTCCAGTCGGCGCATCACACTAAGAGGAGAGCAGCAGGAGTCCTGAGGGAGGGTTGGCTGCTGCACCACACCAACACAGACTCACTGGTGAGAGACGGCTGGCTGCTCAGTAACACAGCCAGCTGATGGCGTGTGTCCCTGTCGGGTTGAAAAATAGGGATAGACGCAAAAATTAGGTCCCATCCAAGACCCAGACATGATCCACTATGCATAGTAGAGCTTACATCTAAATAGATGAAGAATATCCTGGTTTTTGTGTCAACTTTGAGTAAATTCGTTGAATATTCTTGGAAAAATGAGGGGAAAAAATTAGCCCCTTTTTTTCTTCCCCTCAGAGGAAACGTCATTACTGGATCCTGGACTGGAAAACCATTACTTTGTACCAGAATGAGAGCAGCACCAAGTACTACAAGGTAGAATCTGCACCATGACGACGTTTTTCCCAAATCTCCTTCAGCACCTCAGTGGTAACCTTCGGTCCTCCTCTGTTGCAGGAGATCCCTCTGTCAGAGGTGCTGCAGGTGCGAGGCCCCGCCCACCTCGCCATGCCCCCGTTGCCAGGCGCCGACCTGCACTCCTTTGAGCTGGTGACGGCCTCGCTGGTGTTCTGCGTGCAGGCCGGCGAAGACGGCGCGGCGTGGGAGAGCGCCGTCTGTCAGGCTCTGATGCCCGTGCAGAGCAGCAGAGGACCAGGCGAGGAGCAGCAAGGTGAGTCAACGACTGCGATTTAGCTCTGCGTCCTGCAAGACCGTGAAAGTATTGACATAGTTCACATGCTTGTGGTTACAGATAAAGACCAGCACGGAGATGGAGTGGTAAGCATCTGATTTTAATGTTCAACAGGGTCTCCACGCATCCTGAAAAAGGCTTAAACTCATTTCGCTAAAACCTAGGCCTTAAAATGTCTTAAATTTGTTAAATAAAATGTAAGTCACCTTTAAATGCATTAGTTCTGGGTTTAAAAATTTGTTGTGGCAGGGCTATTTAATCTTATATTTCTTATGTAGATTTTTCTTGTGGGACTTTTCTATCAGGTTAAAGCTTGAGTTGTGTGGAGACATCAAGGCAACACTTGTAACAAGCTGACAATATCTGCAGGATAGCTAGCCAGCTAGTTAGCAAGCAAACAAGCCTTTAGCAGCTGGCATATGGTTCATTAAGAGCTAGCAGGTTCACTTGCAGTTAGTGTAGCTAGCTAATAAGGAAACGGATGAGCAAGCCATTAGCAGTTAGCATATGGTTTATTAGCAGCTAGAATGTGGTTCATTAGCAGATAGCATATGGGTCATTAACAGCTAGCATATGTTAATTAGCAGCTAGCATATGGTTAATTAGCAGCTAGCATATGGTTCATTAGCAGCTAGCATATGGTTCATTAGCAGCTAGCATATGGTTCACTTGCAGCTAGCATATGGTTCTTTAGCGACTTACATATAGTTCTTTAACGACTAGCATATAGTTCTTTAGCGACTAGCCTTTGCCACCTCCATTTTGTGAGAAGCCCAAAGTTGCTGCCAAGAGTCACAAACACCCCAGCAATTTCATAGTTTTGGTCCCCTGAATTTCTTTTGTACATTTGCGATAAAGGTCTTACATTTTATTGATAATATTCTTTAATAGGTGTTAAAAAGCCTTAAATTTGAGCTGGTGAAACCTGCATAACACTGTTCATATGAAGAGCTTCTCCTGCTTCAGAGCTCAGCACTGTGTGTGTTTCAGGACATCAGCTCTGTGTATCAGATCTTTACTGATGAAGTTCTGGGTTCAGGACAGTTTGGAGTCGTGTACAAAGGTGAGATCCTGATGGGGTTTTTTTCTTACCTGTCTGCAGCAGTAAACCCACGAAGTTCCATTCTCACTAAATGACATCTCCTCCACCAGGTACTCACAGGAAGCTGGGCCGATCGGTCGCCATCAAAGTCATCGACAAGACCCGCTTCCCGACCCAACAGGAGCGACAGCTGAGGAACGAAGTGGCCATCCTGCAGGTGTTTGCACTTCTCCAGCCGGTGCTTCGCAGCCGGAACGCCGTTTCAGATCGAGTCACGGTTGTGTTGTTGCTCAGAACCTGTCCCACCATGGAGTCGTGGTCCTGGAAGGGATGTTTGAAACGTCCAGACACGTTTTCGTGGTCATGGAGAAGCTCCACGGAGACATGCTGGAGATGATTCTGTCCAGCGAGAAGGGCCGGCTCCCCGAACGCACCACTCGGTTCCTGGTCATACAGGTACATCTTTTCCTCCTTGCGTGCGTTTGAGTAAACGACGATTCGACGACGGCCGCTGCTGTTGCCGTGACAGATCCTGGAGGCGCTGCGGTACCTCCACCTGAAACACGTCGCCCACTGCGACCTGAAGCCGGAGAACGTGCTGCTGGTCTCCGCCGACCCCTTCCCCCAGGTGAAGCTGTGCGACTTCGGCTTCGCGCGCATCATCGGCGAGAAGTCGTTCCGCCGCTCGGTGGTGGGCACGCCGGCCTACCTGGCCCCCGAGGTGATCAGCAGCAGCGGCTACAACCGCTCCCTGGACATGTGGTCCGTGGGGGTCATCATGTACGTGAGCCTCAGCGGGACGTTCCCCTTCAACGAGGACGAGGACATCCGGCAGCAGATCACCAACGCCTCCTTCATGTACCCCCGCCAGCCCTGGGCCACCATCTCGCTGGAAGGTCTGGGTCGGCCGATGTTTTTTCGCCAAACTCGTGTTCAGGTTTAGTCAGAGTCAAACCGCACCGACTCCACCTGTCGCTTCCTCTGCAGCTGTGAGCCTCATCAACAACCTGCTGCAGGTGGCCGTGAGACGCAGGTACACCGTGGGGAAGGCCCTGGGGCATTCCTGGCTGCAGGTATGTCAAGTTAACAGATCAACACAGAGTAACGTGCCACCCTGAAGCAGAAGGATGATGATGTATAGTTTTATTTTGACAAATAATAACAGTGTTATTATATTCTGAATCGAATTAGAAACTGGCATTTCTGTCAATTTGCAACACGGTTCAAGTCCATTCAAGGCTGGATGTGTCAGTAAATATCAATTTTCATCTCTTCCTAAGGCAGAGGTTCCCAAACTGTGGGGCGCGCCCCCTAGGGGGGGCGATGCCATTGCAGGGGGGGCGCGGGAAGCCTCTAGATGAAAAAAAAAAAAAAAACATGGACGCTGTATGCGCTTTGTTTTTACCTTAGAATGACCAACTCTCTGTTATTTCTATGTCAGTCTGATACAGTAGGGGCTTCTGCACTTCCCATATCTGTGTCCTCTGTCACTTTTATCAGCAGTTAAAACTGTTTCAGCCGTTGTTAACATGCGGTAACCTGTTTTTCCGAACCGCCTTTAAACGCAACATGAGCGCTACGACACTCGCGCTCGG